>ML808244.1:96575-116216 GCA_009831015.1 Picea engelmannii
AGAAAATCTATTGTATGAAAAACAAAATAAGAAAAACACTTAAACACTAATAAGCAAGCTAGATGTCAATTTTTAAGTATGAACAAGGGAAAATAGAAATAGACATATTACCTAAAGAAATAGAAAAGCCACATAAGAAGAATAGAAAAGTCTATTCTAACCTTGATAGAGTATTAATGGGTAGCTTTATTGTACATTGTATGTTGCACAGAGTTTTTCAATTTTTTTTTCAATGAATTTGTTGAAGTAGGAATGCATGTTTCTATGTGCAAGTTGAAGAAAATCTATTGTATGAAAAACAAAATAAGAAAAACACTTAAACACTAATAAGCAAGCTAGATGTCAATTTTTAAGTATGAACAAGGGAAAATAGAAATAGACATATTACCTAAAGAAATAGAAAAGCCACATAAGAAGAATGAAAAAAGACAAACAACCATGGTAATTAATTTCTATGAACAAAGTACAACTTGACATCAAGCAGTTCAATATTATTGACACTTGTTATGCGAAAGACAATGTTTGTTATTTAGAGTCAAAGTGCGACGATGAATGCCTATATATTAAAAAACACATTACAAGTATCCAAGGAAAAAAAGTATGCATAGACATAACAGAGTGCAATAAACCAGTACAAACATATGCCATTTACTAACTGAAATTCATAGAACTAAATTCATAACACAATATAGTTATTGACAAAAAAGTTGTCAAGCAACTTGAATTCTTAGAGTTGAGTGTGAAAGAGCCTATTATTTTTAGGTGAAACAATGTTGTAGTTCAATTTCAGTTACATCAAGAAAATGCAAGTAGGAGAAGCTTCCACATAAGTGTGTTCTATATGTAAAATTGTCAAAATGAAGCCAGGAACAGAACTCTGAAGGAAATCAGACTAGACAACTGCACTCAAAAAATATATACATTTCAGTGTAAAATTCAGTTAAATAAAGGATTCTCAGGGACTCGGCATCCATACATGAAATTTGAAAGCCCTGCAATTTACTAGGAAGAATATCAGAACACATGGAATGAAATGGGAAATCACAATTGTCAAGGATATCAACAACAAAAAAATTTGAAACATACTTTTTTTTTGAAGTTTTTTTTTTGAAAAAAATAAACAAGGTAAATGACATTATGTTGCATCTTTTTCTATTTCAACTATAGTATTGTCCTAATTCAGTATAAATTTTCCATGAATGTTAAAGTCATGCAGCATGTAGATAACATTAGATTTTTGTTTCAGGTAATATTCGTATGACAATGTTGTTAAATTTGGAAAAAAGTTTCTTAAGATATCATGTGTAAGAGAACATGATACTTTTGTATCTCCTGTGTTGACTACGTTCACTTTAACCGATGTGAATAGTTGAACGGGGTTTCAGCTTGACATTTGGGACAATACAACATTGTTCCATGTATTGACCCAAAAAATTCTACTACTAAATTACATATTGAACATATAGGTTGGAAGGGATTCGAATATATGTTTGCTACTGTCAATGTGGAACCTATTTTGCAGGTGTGAAAATAAGTGTTAGTGAATATCTTTTTAATAAAAAGTACATATAGCATAACCATTTTTTAGATGGTTTGAAAAATTCATCTAGTTTGTCCACTTGAGCAAAAGTCTCAAATCTTCAGAAGGTTTCTTTGTTGTAAATGGTCCAATGTATGTTGACTGGTTTGTGCATAGTGTGTTAGACACTGCTTCTTTTCGTTTGAAAATGTTTCTAAATAACAAGATTGGAAATTCTTTCTTTGAAAGATGCTCCTCAATGAAAGCAAATTATGTTGTGCATGTTGGAAATAATTGTAGATGCACTTTCAACAAGGTATTTATGAATTTTCTTTGTTGCTATAGAAAATAGATGCAAATAGATGCAAGCGAAATAATTTTTTTGTAATCTCTAAGTGTTTGTATGGAGACACGCTTACCATTGCCTTATCTTTTTCTGAATTTCCATCCTTGATTTCCAAGGTGTAATGTGTCCCTATTTTTTTTGCAATAGTGATAATTGCACCTATTGTTCCAAGTGTATATTATTTTATTGATTCTAAAAGTATTTTGATTGAAGTGTTTGGTATGAAGTTGTATTGCTGACAAACAGGTGCCATGTTTTCTATGCTAGTATCTTGATCTACTAGCAAGATGCATTCAACTTCTCCATGATCATAATTGGTTTTGGGTGCAATTTTGAAATTTGCAATACAAATGCCTTTGCATGGTATAAGTTTTTCTTGGTAGTGTTCAATGAAACCATTATGGACATTCAAGGTTATTGTCATATCACCTTTGGAATCTATTAAATATTCTCGTAAAAGCTCAGTTGACTTATGTGATTTGTCAAGTATTGTTGTGTATGTAACAACAATATTGCCATCAAAAACTTGTCCAGCTTTACAACTAGTCAGCTCTTCAATACTGATCGGGGTGGAAGTTATTGCTT
This sequence comes from Picea engelmannii, assembly GCA_009831015.1. Classification (NCBI taxonomy): domain Eukaryota; kingdom Viridiplantae; phylum Streptophyta; class Pinopsida; order Pinales; family Pinaceae; genus Picea; species Picea engelmannii. Next base: position 99,026 of record ML808244.1, read on the forward strand.
TGTTCCTACAGATGGGAAGCAAATAGAACTTAGCTAACAAACGACAAAATAAGATCTTTGAATTCATGTTTCACAATCTCTACCTCTTGACTTCTAACTTGAATGCTCATGTTTCATTCTCTTTGCCTTTGATGCTTTTTCTCATGTTGTTGTGTTAAACAATATTTGTTATACCACAACAACGTCGACAAAGCGTAAACGTGCAACATGGAGAAAATTGTATGCTAGCAAGATGTCAAAGGGGACATTTGAGATATGATTATACTATAATTATATATGTCAAAATATTTTTAAAAACAGCTAAATAGTACAATTTGGACCAAACAAATTGATCAAACAAGTCGATTTTTTAACAAAGGAACTAATATGAGCTTGATGAACTCTGTGTGTCAACTAGAAACAATACCCCTCCCCTACAATTGTGCATTGTCCTAGGTGCACAACACTATGTTGATATTGATCCAGTTGGCTATTGGTGGCCACCCACCTATTCCAACTGGCTCCTCTTGTCCATTTTTAGTTTAGCATGTTCTTTTGTACTTCTTTGTAATTTTGGGTTCTACACTTTTTTGGATGTTTGAATCCCTACACATGTTCCAGGTGGATAATGGTGGCCTCTCACCTAATCCAACTGTCTTATTTTGTATGTTTTCATGTCAGCACATCTTGTTGTACTTCCAGGGCTGTTTTGGAGGCCTAAATAGTGTTTTTTTGGCTCGCCATAGTCAAACTATAGACGAAGTTAGAGTTTTATTGTGGAATGTGTAGTTCTTTGAAAGACCTTTCCAACTGGTTATCACACGCCTAAAACAGAGGTCATATGCAAAATTTACGACCCTAGGAAGTTGAGGTACCAACTTACCCATAGGGGCCCACATGACTTTTGATGTTTCACCTCCTAGGGTTAGGTTTTTGGATGTCTAGGGTTTTGTAACTCATGAGTAATATAAAAAATGCCTCTAGAGCCTCATTGTAATTGATACTTCTCATACGGATGTGTGTAGCAGCCACATCTCTTCTCAGAGATAGCTACCACCACTCGAGCAAGTGTTTCAGTTCTGCAGTTTTACAGTTTCAACCTATTTCATTATTCAATAGAAGATATTGTTCACTGGATATTTGTGTTATTCTTCATATCTTCGTGCTTATTGTATTCAGTCTTTTAATCAATTCTGTCCACTCCTAAATCCGGATCAGTGGTATCAGAGCGGCTTGCTCTTCATTTATTTTTCTTCGTGCATGTCCCCAACACGATCTGGGTACAAGAAGTTGGCACTCGAACCAATTGATCCATTGCAAGATCAGTCGCGTTGAGCCCAACAACAACCCATGGGGGACAGAAAGAAATATGATGGAACAGGAGATCCTATTAAATTTTTTCTCGAGGAAGCCCTCGCGCGACAAAGGAACAAAATGATGGACAAATTTGCGTAGATCCTTTGACGGTTTCCCACGGGAGAAGCATATTCATCAAGCGGCCATGCAACCCCCTTCAAGGTACAGGTATATTTTGATATTCGATTATTTGAAGAACTGGTAGATGCGAATGTTGTAGATAAATGGTTGAATCTTCTCAAAGGGTATCTTTCGGTCCATAATTTTTCTGATAGGGAAAATATCACTTTTGCACTCCTCAAGATCGTTCCCCATGTTAAATACTGGTGGGATACTTACTCTGATCAAAGGGTTGTAGAGGAATTTGCAATTTTTGTAGTGGCCCCTGCATGGGATTCCTTTAGAGATGCCATTAAAGAACAGTACTACCATGTTGGAAGCTTCAAGGACCAGTACACCAGATGGACCACCCTACGTCAAGAAAGGGACCATACAATACCAGATTTCACCAATACTTTCCATACCCTATGCACCAAATTGCATATGAAATACTCTGAGTGTCATTTGGTGCTCAAATACCATGGTTATTTACATAGATACAATCAAACAGAACTGGATTTTTTGGACATCGCCTCATTGGGCACGGCTTATAGATGCGTTCTCAAGATTGAACAGAAATTTAAGCAAAAAAGGCGAGAGTTTGGATCTGTAAACCCCTCACAGTTGAAGCAAGGAAAAGGCGGCCCCAACCCACACAGCAAGGGACCAAGTCGAGATGGTCGCCCTCAGGACAACTAGTCCAAGCCGCAACACAAGAAGGGAAATGATAAGACAAAGAAGGACACGAGAAAATGGTGTGAGTACCATAAAATCCCTTGGAAGAACACCAAAGAATGTCTCTTCATGCAGTCACTCATGATTGAACTGAAGGCTTCCAAGCCAGAGGTCGATTATGATTATAAATCAAATCCTAAAGGAGGGAATCGGATTATCGATGTTGGACCCAGTGCCATTGTCACTACCACTAAATTCCAGCCAAGTGAACCAGAAGAACCAGAGGAAGGGGAACGCCTCTTTCACTCGCAAATGTGGGTAAAGGGGCCTCCACTTCATTTCATTGTCGATAGAGGTAGTCAGAAGAACCTGATTTTAGCAGAGGTCGTCAAGCGGCTGGACATGCCAACGACACCGCACCCGCATCCCTACACCATCGGCTGGCTTCACCAAGGAAGAGATCTCTGTGTCAGCCAACAGTGTCGTCTGCCCTACGGAATCAATCCTTTCAAAGATGAGGTACTATGTGATATTGATCCCCTTGAAGTTTATGATGCTCTTTTAGGACAACCATATTTGTGGAAGCGTCATGTTGTGTATGAGTCTAGACCCCACAGTGTTATTATTACTTTGGGTAGACAATTGTACAGGATACCAGAGGTAGCGCCGCCTACTGCTATTTCTTCAATCTCTGCTAAGCAATGTAGTAAGGTCATTTCACAAACTGGGAAGTTCGTCTTCTTTGTGATCCATGCTCACAGTAAGCAGAAGGTCCCTACCACATCTGTGGCCTCTACACAGAGCCTCTCTTTGCAGCAGAAGCAAGTGAATAGGATAGTGGAAGAATACAGAGACACCTTCTCCTCACCTACAGGGGTACCGACACACTGTCAAGTCAAGCATCCAATTGATATGACCCCTGGTGCACCTCTACCTAATGGACCAGTCTATCATCGCTCGTTGATGGAAAATGACAAAATCTGACGTCATATCCAAGAACTTCTCCAGAAGGGGCACATCAAACCCAACTCCTCCCCTTGAGGAAGCCCGGTTGTACTAGGACAGAAGAAGGATGGGACTTGGCGACTCTACATTGATTACAGAGCCTTAAACAAAATCACAGTTAGGAACCGGTACCCCATTCCTAGGATTGATGACCTTCTTGACCAAATCAAGGGGGAAAAGTTATTCAGCAAGATTGACCTAAAGTCTGGCTACCACCAGGTTCAAATCGAACCAACTGATGTATGGAAGACAACCTTCAAGTATAAAGAAGGTCTCTTTGAATGGCTATTCATGCCCTTTGGTTTAACAAATGCACCAGCCACTTTCATGAAGTTGATGGATGATGTATTGAGACCCTTCACCAACTCCTTTGTGGTGGTATATTTGGATGACATCCTCATCTTCAGCAGAACATGGGAGGATCACATGCGGCATATTCAGCAGGTTTTGAGCACTCTGCGACAGCACAAGCTATATGCCAACTTGGAAAAATTCTTTTTTGGCATGAACAGGGTCTGATACTTGCACTACATTGTTGATGAGCATGGGGTACATGTTGTTCCAGCTAAGATCCAAGTCATTTGTGACTAGCCAACCCCGACCACACTGACCGAGCTTCGGAGCTTCTTGGGACTAGCCAACTTCTACCAATGGTTCATGTTGGGATTATCCCATATTGCATGGGCCCTCAGTCAGGTGACCAAGGGCGGTGGCAGAGCCAAGTTCATGTGGGGGAAGGAATAGCAATGAGCATCTGATGATTTGAATCATCACTTGTGCTCAGCTCCAGTCCTCTCCTTGCTCGATCTGCAACAACCATTTGAGATTGAGATTGATGCATTTGACTATGTTGTGGGCATAGTTCTCACTCAGCACGATCATCCAGTGGCATACCATAGTGAGACACTCTCATATACTGTCTGAAAACACCCCACCTATGGCAAGGAAATGTATTCCATTATACAAGTCTATCGTCAATGGAAACATTACATTATAGGAAAGGAGACGATCATACACATTGATCAGAAGCCTCTACAGTTCATACAGACACATGGGAAATTGCAGAACGAGTGCCATCATAAGTGGTCCACCTAACTGCAACAGTTCCATCTCAACATCAAGTATAACACAGGTATCTCAAATCGTGTCGATGACTGCCTCAGTTGACCTCTTGTGGCTGCACTCACCACTGTGCTCTACTACTGTGGACATGAAGCATATGAGTGGCCCTAACTTTATCAACAAGATCCAAACTTCGCCACCACCTATCAGCGCTTGGATACAGGCATGACTGTCACCAATTTTCACATTCAGGATGGACTATTATGCCACATGGGCCATCTCTGTATTCCTACAAGCGAGAGTTCAAAGTTGATTTGGGAATCCCACTACAGTCGGATGGCAGGACATTTTGGCATGGAGAAAACTGTGGTCGTTCTTCAGAAACATTTTTATTGGCCAAAACTTCGACAAGACGTCAGCAAGTATATGAAATCTTGCATTGCCTATGTCATTTCCAAGCCAGCCATCAAGAAGCAAGGCTTATACACCCCTTTTCCTACTCTCGAGAAGCCTTGGGAATCCATCTCAATGGATTACATGTCTAGCCTTTCATCCACCAGGCAAAGAAATGATTGCATATTTGTAGTCATTGATCAGTTTTCAAAAATGGCCATCCTCACAGCTTGCAAGAAGAATATCACAGCGGAAGATATTGCCAAGATCTTCCTCGAACGAGTGTGGGTCCACTTTGGGATACCACAGAACAGGTTCCTCAGCACATTTTGGTCGAGTCTCTAGTCATTGTTGGACACCAAGCTCACAAAATCCACTGCTTTCCACCCCCAAACAGACGGCCAAACAAAGGTCGTCAATCGGATGATTGTGCACATCCTGCGCATGTACAATTTTAAGCATCCACCTACATGGGACGAGAGTCTCCCCTATGTTCAACATAATTACAACATGGCTCTCCATAGCTCCACCAGCCATAGCCCATTTCAGGTGGGGCTGGGATCCAACCCTTGGGACCCATTGATGTTTCACTTCCTCTTGCCACCACACAGACAAAATCTTTTGATGATTAGTCTGCGATCGACAAAGCCACCAGATTCATGGAGAAGATTCAACACATTTGCTAACAAGTCTAGGATATTTTGCATAAATCCAATGCTAAGTACAAGCAACACCATGATCAACATGGGGTACCACACCAGTTTCAGGTTGGCAACAAAGTCTGGTTACATTTGCAGAAAGATTGTCTCACAAGGCCCCATCAGAAGCTCCAACCACTTCATTATGGGCCTTACACCATCACCAAGGTCGTGGGTAGCAATGCTTTTGAGCTCAACACTCCACCCTTCCTTTGCTTGTACCCAGTCTTCAATGTGGACCTCCTCCGATCATAGAACAACTGACACTCACAGAGCTCAACCTTGACTGCATGGAACAAGCATCCACTGATCAAATAGTGGACACACAGATCAAGGGCACTCACTAGCAAAGGATCCAACTTCATCAGGTTGTCAAGGCAGGACAACTCCTACACCAAGGAAAGTGGCTCACCCGGGGCCAAATCCAGCAGAAGTTTCCTCACCTGATGGAGGAACTCGACACAATGGAGACCATTGCTTCCTAAGGGGGGAGGATTGATCCAGTTGGGTATTGGTGGCCACTCACCTATTCCAACTGGCTCCTCTTGTCCTTTTTTAGTTCAACATGTTCTTTTGTACTTCTTTGTAATTGTGGGTTATACACTTTTGGGGTTGTCTGAAGCCCTACACATCTTCCAGGTCGATATTGGTGGCCTCTCACCTAATCCAATTGGTTTATTTTGTATGTTTCCATGTCAGAACATCTTGTTGTACTTCCAGGGTTGTTTTGGAGGCCTAAACAATGTTTGTTTGCCTCGTCATAGTCAAACTATAGACATAGTCAAAGTTTAACAGTGGAATGTGTAGTTATCTGAAGGACCTTTCCAATGGGCTATCACACGCCTAAAACGAAGGTCGTATGCAAACGTTACAACCTTGGGAAGTTGAGGTACCAACTTACCCATAGGGGCCCACATGACTTTTGACGTTTCACCTCCTAGGGTTAGGTTTTTGGATGTCTAGGGTTTTGGAATTCATGAATAATATCAAAAAGGCCTTTAGAGCCTCATTGTAATTGATTATGCTCAGACGGATGCCCATAGAAGCCACATCTCTTCTCAGAGATAGCTACCACCATTCGAGCAAGTGTTTTAGTTCTGCAATTTTACAGTTTTAGCCTATTTCATTATTCAATAGAATACATTGTTCACGGGATATTTGTGTTATGATTCATATCTTTGTGCTTATTGTATTCAGTCTGTTAATCAGTTCGTTCCATTGATAAATCTAGATCAAATATACATGTACAAATTTACATCATAATATTCAGAAGAAGAAAATAAATGCAATATGTTTTCCCTCCAACAACAATTCCAACCATAATTTCTTGTTCCTCTCAACCTGTTGACCCAGGGAATGTGCCACCTTCACTGCCCCTGGTCCATCAGGTTGCACCATTCTTTTATCAAGGTTGTTAGCAAAATTGACCAAGAACTCTAAGATTTGGTTCTAGAACTCTAGCTACCCAAAATGGAGTCTTGCATTTTTAGCTTCCGTTTTCTTCAAAATTGACAAAAATTTATGGGTATTCCTCCCTCCCGCATGGTTTCTACGTGCTCCCATGTTGCGTCTTTGGGACCATATTTGGTCCACTAGACCTTTATGAGGCCTATATCTTCGATCTCAAGCACTTTGACTTTTCGATCAAGGATGCATACTAGTTCCACTCGAAAATCCCCTTCGTGCTCCACTTGGATCACAGTCAAATCAATTATGTGGTTAGGGTCAAACACACTTTTCTTTAATAATGATACATGAAATATGTTATGCACTCTCATGGATGCAAGTAATGTTATCATGTATGCAACTAGAACTATCATTTCTAAGATCTCAAAAGGCCCACAATATCTTATTGCTAACTTTGGGTAGCAAACTTCTTTGCACTTTAGCTTTTTAAAATATAGGTTTTCCCACCTTAAAATATCTGAAAACCCTTTTCTTGTCTGCATAACTTTTCTGCCTATCCTAGGAAGCCTTTAAATTCTCCCTGATCTTAGTCATTTGTTCTTCCATTTCCTTCAGTAAATATGGCCTAATGAGAGCTATGTATGTTGGGTTGTCTCAGCTCACTAGTCTGTTACACCTCCTTCCATACAGTGCTTCAAATGGGCCCATTTTTAATGAGACTTGATACCCATTATTGCAAGCAAATTCAAATAAGTAGATATAATCCTCCCACTTTTATGGTTGGTCTATCACATACATTATGAGCATGTCTTCAATTATTTTGTTGGTCCTCTATGTTGTTCGATCAAACTCTAGGTGATACATTGTATTGAGATAAAAATTTGTCCCAAATCCTTTGAACAAACCTATCAAAGAATTGGATGTAAACTTGGGATCTCTATCTGAATCTATTGCCTTAGGCACCCATGTAGAATGGAAACTTATTTCATGTAGATCTTTGCAATATTTTCTACCTTGTGTGTAGTCTTCACTTGAATAAAATGTGTAGCCTTAGTCAATTTGTCCACCATTACCATGATGGAATCATGTTGCTTCATTGTTCTGGGAAACTTTGTAATAAAATACATCGTAACTACTTTCCACTTCCATTCTAGAATGGGCAATGGTTGTAATATCCCAGCTAGATGTCTATGTTCAGTCTTCACCTCCTTGCTATATAATTAACCACATCATTCTTTATTCCTGGCCAAAAATGTTGGCTTCTTTCAGCTGCAATTGACTTTTGATATCTTGGGTGGCTAGCATATGGCACATTGTGCATTTATATCAACACTATATTTTTCAACTCTCTTGAATTTGGCACATATACCTTACCTCTGTACATGAGGATTACATCCTCTTTCAACTCACAATCTTTAAATTTTTACTGAAAATTACCTCGTTGTAATGTTTCTTTTATTTTCAAATAATGTTGATCTGAATTTGCACCCTCTAAAATTCTATCTTTTAAATCAGATATGTACATGTTGATGGTTGCAGCATGCATTTCATGTCATCTTTTGTTGAGCGCATCAACCACCTAGTTTTCTTTGCCTTTGATATGTTTAATTTCAAAGTCATGTTCACTAAGAAATTTGAGCCATATAGTTTGTCTGGAATTTAACGTGGGCTATCCAAACAAATGTTTCAGATCATAGTGGTCTATCCTTAGCTCAAATCTTCTCCCCATGAGGTAATCTCTCCACATTTTTAGCACATGAACAAGGGATGCTAATTCCAAGTCCTATGTAGCATAATTCCTCTCATGCTCTTTTAATTTTCGAGACTTGTAGCAGACCACATGATCCTTTTGAGTGAGGACTCCATCGAGCCCTTCCTTACACACATCAGTGCACACCACAAATTCTTCATCTAGATTTGCAATCTTTAAGATGGGCGCACTCATTAAAATGTCTTTCAACTATTGCAATCTCTCTTCACACTTGGAAGTCCATTTAAATTTCGCTCACTTATTTTGCAAAGAAGTGATAGGGATTGCAATCTTTGAAAATCCCTTTATGAATATTTGGTAATAACTAGCAAGACCCATGAAAGATCTGACCTTTGTCACATTTCTTGGTGCTAGCCATCCTCTAATGGCCTCTATCTTCTCGGGATCAACTGTTATCCCATCAACTGAAATAATATGCCCTAAATAGTGAATCTTCTTTTGATAAAAGATGTACTTACTTAGATTGGCATACAACTTGTGCTCTCTTAAAACTTGCAACACCATTCTTAAATGTTGCTCATGTTCTTCTTTTGTTTTTTAATGGATGAGTATATCATCTAGGAACATAATTACAAACTTGTCCCAGTATTCGCTCAACACTCCATTCATCAGGAACACGAAAACAAATGGGGCATTTGATAGCACAAATGACACTATTTTAAATTCATAATGCATGTATCTTGTTATAAACATTGTTTTGTTGATATATTCTTCCTTTATCCTCACTTGATGATAACCTAATCTGAAGTCGACCTTGGAAAATATTCTTACACCTTTCAGTTGATCAAATAAATCATCAATATTTGGGAAAGGATATCTATTCTTTATGGTGACCTTATCAGCTGGATGAAATAAATACATAGCCTTAAGGTCCCATCTTTCTTCTTCATGAAAAGCACTGGTGTGAAGTTTGGCTGAAAACCCTGAAACTAATCACAGAGAACCTAGCTAAAGAAAATCACACAAAGCTTTGCAAGAGAAAAGAGAGAGAGAAAACTAAGAGAACAAATGAATGAATTCTATTAATCACACTAACTAATCATAATGAATGAATAATACATATGCATATAAGTACTCCAAGAGAAGTAATGAACTAATATTAGGAGTACATGTGCCATAGTAGTAATCTAAAGGAGATCTTGACACTAACTCACTGTAACGGAAGTCAACTAATAGCTAGTCTCAGTCAACTGTCAAATCAATCACCAGTTAACTAAGTTCACATGTGTGGAAGAGAGGGAAAGGCATGCATGCATGATATATGCGACCTCCTTCTCTTAAGCATGAAAAAAGCAACTGTTGCAGGAGAGAAAAGAAAATGCTGCATGCATGAGTTACCTCCACTAGTTTAACTAAACTCTCTACTAGTATAAATGGACTCCAACTGAAGAGATAATGCACCCTCATTTTTAAGAAATCTCCTAAAAAAATAGGAGACCATATTGATGACTAAAATTCCCTAAAAACTAGGAAAAAGAATAACTAGGTGAGTGTGTAAGTGTGTAATATCTCCAACACCCCCCCTGAACACTACTAGGGTGTAATGAAGAATGTGTCCCAGCTACAAGGCCATGTTAGGTACCCATTTTACAATGCATCTAAATGAATGAACACTGAAAAAGTGATGAAAGAGGGAAAACCTCATGGGAAACCCCCCATAAAAAAAAATAGAATACAATTGCTAAGAAAATGTGTCCTTCACTCCAAGATGGTCACGTAGAGTGTAGAACTTCTACTTAGTGAAATTCTTCATGAAGATGTCAACAGTCTGTTCAGAGGAACAACATATTTGTATATTGGTGATCCTATCATGAACTAGATCTCTAATGTAATGCATATGGATCTCGATGCATTTGGTTCACTGTTGTTGAACTAGGTCTCTACAAAACTTTAGAGTACTTTGATTGTCACACCAAATGACAGACGAACGATGGAATTGGATACCAAGCTCAATAAGGAAGTTTTGTAGCCAAAGTGTCTAGATGGTGGCATTGATTATTCCTCTATATTCGGCCTCTGCAGAAGATAAAGCAATAGTTGATTGCTTTTTACTCGATCAACAGATGGAACCGAAACCCACATTGAGAGTGTACCCAGAGGTGGACTTGCGATATGTGCTATCGACAACCCAATCAAAATTTGAGAATCCCATGAGATTTAATGTACAACATGTTGCATAGTGAATCCCATAACTAATGGTGCCTTGAACATATATGAGAATGTGCTTGGTAGCATTCCAGTGTAACTCATGCAGCTCCTACATGTACCTGAAAAATTCCCCTACTGCATATAAGAGATCCAGTCGGGTGTGGGTGAGATTCAAAAGACTCCCCACAAGTTTTCAATACAAGGTGTTTTCCACCAATGGTGTATCCCCACCATCCTCAAGTCTTACCCCAAATAAAAAGGGTGTAGGTGTAGACTTGCAGTCTGTCATTTGGAATCTCACTAAGAGATCCTTGACATACTTAGCCTAAGAGAGCTTGATTTCTGAAAAATTCTGACTGATCTCGAGACCAAGGAAAAACTGAAGTTGACCCATGTCCATCATGGAAAACCTGTCATGATTAATGTTCTTGACCACAAAAATTATTGTGGCTGAGCTACCAATGATCAAAATATCATCCACATAAAGAGATAGGATCAAAAGAGAGTCAATGGTCCTCAACATGTAGACATTGGCATCAGATTTTCATCTAAAAAATATTGAGAAAGCAAGTAAGATTCCATCTTTGCATACCATGCTTTAGGCTCCTACTTGAGGCCATAGAGAGACTTTTTCAATCTGCATAATAAGGATGAGTTATATACGAACCCTTGTGGTTGCTCCATGTAAATATCCTATGAGAGATCCCCATAAAGAAAGGAATTCTTCACATCCATCTAGTGAACTTCCCATCCCTCAGTTGCCACAGTGGCAAGGGCCAAATGGATGGAGTCCATCTTTGCTACAGGAGCCAAGGTCCCATCATAGTCGATCATGTGAATCTGTTGAAATCCTTTGACAACCAATCTTTCCTTGTACCTACTCACATGTTTATTTGTTGTGCTCTTGGTCCTATAGACCCATCTGCATCTGAAAATCTTCCTGCTCGAAGGAAGCAGAACCAGATCCCAAGTTAGGTTCTCGAGGAGAGAGTTGTACGCCTCCTGCATGGTTAATTCCCAGAAGGGATTCCTTGTAGCCTCTCCATAGGTCTGCGAGTCTGAAGAGTGAACCATGTAACAATGCATAGGAATCAATGGTTCAGTAGCTATAAGTACACAAGGAAGTTCCTAAAAAATAGATCCGTTCCTCCTTAGATCCGCTGGATACCCAACAATATCACCGACATATTGAATTGTGGCTTGTGTCTGCTTTGGCATCTGCTCTGGCTCCTCATCTACATGTATTGACTGCTCATCTGCATGCTCTGAATCCTTTGAATCTATGTCAGAATTAAGCTATGAATTTTAATATGAATGTAAGGACGCATCATCTAAATGCTCTAAATCCTATGAATCTGTGTCAGAATTCAGCTCTGAAGTGGAATCTGAATGTATGGACTCATCATCTGGAATTGGTGGAAGTTCAAAAGTCTCTGCATGTGGCTTAGGTGGAGCATGCATGGGACTTTCCTCAAACTGAACAATGTGCTCAATGATGAGTTTGTCTGTAGAGGGATCGAGAAGTATATAACCCTACACACCATCTCAATAACCCACGAAGATGCATGTTGTACTTTGTCGAATTAATGCTTTCCTCTTCTTAAAGGGAATGTGGGCCCATGTGTATGATTGAAAGATATGGAAATGGGTAACTTCCAGCTTGTTTCCACTCCAAGCCTCAAAGGGAATCTTGTCCTTAACAAATCTGTGGGGAGATTTGTTCTATATGTAGTTAGCATAGTTAAGTGCCTCATCTCAAATCTTGGAAGGAAGTGACATCGCATGCAACATGTAATTGGCCATCTCTTTGAGAGATATATTCTTCCTTTCAGCAACCCCAATCTACTGTGGAGTATATGGTATTGTGTGTTGTAACTGTATGTTTGCCTCAAGACAAAGATGTTGAACATCTTTGTTTACATACTCCCTCCCATTATTTGTATAGAGGGCTTTGATCTTTCTCCCGTACTAAGTCTCTACATGAGCTTTGAAGTCTCTGAGATGTTCAAAGACTTCATATTTTTGTCTGACAAAAAATACCCAAGTATAATGTGAGTAATCATCAATAAATGTAAGTACATACCTCTCTCTTTTTATGGACATATGAGGGAATGGACCCATAAGATCACTATTGACAAGATTTAAGGGAGAGGAGGCCCATTGAGCCTTCCATTTCTCAAACTTCTCTTGAGGATGTTTTCCAAGGACACGTCCTTCACAAGCCCTTCAGAAAAGTGGATATCAGGAAACCCTTTGACCATCCCTTGCTTGTTGAGTTGTTGTTTGTACCTATAGTTAAGATGACCAAACCTCTCGTTCCATAATATACTACTATATAACATGCATAAGCAATAAAGAGGAATCGGGTTCAATAAAATAAGAGAATGTATACAACCTAGATTGGTGATTTACTCACCAACAACAATCCTGGAATTGTCATGCATGACAAATATAGTGACGAAATCTGGTGTGAACTCTACCCTTTTTCATGTACCTGATTGTGTAATCTAATATACTAAGAGTAGATTCATAGAGAGTTTTGGAACATGTAAAATGTTCTCAAAACTCCCATGTTGGAGTTCCATTGTCCCTTTTTCAGTGATCTCGACTGGAGAGTTAACTTCAATGAGGATAGGAGGTCTTGTGTATGAAGTCAAAGAAGAATAAACATCTTGTGAGGTTTTCATATGGTGGGATGCACTTGAATCCAATATCCATGCATCAAGAGAAGAATTAATGGCAATTAAAGCATGAGAATTACCTCTTTTAGGCACTTGATCTTCTGGCTTCTCCTTGGAACCCTCAGGAATATAATCCTCAAGATTGTTCTTATGAAGTACATGTGCCATAAGATTAATTTGTTTCTGCATGCATGTTGATTCGAGATGATTCTCATGATTGCAGTAACCACACTTCTTCCCTTTCTTGCTTTTTCTACCTTTGGAACCTGAGGTATCATTGAAGGGTTTGGAGTACCCTTCCTTTTTGGACTCTGAATGCACCTTTCCCTTGCCTTTCTTCATGGATTTTGAATTTTTTTCATCATGCACAACAAGTGCATGCACCTTGGAATCCTTGATTAGACCCATTTGGATGAGCTTATCCTACTCATATGTTATTGTCTCGATAAACTCTACCAATGAAGGCATGGTCCAAGATGATCCTTGGGTAAACCTGCCAAAATGAAAAGTAGAGACAAGCATGACATATTCTAGTCCAAGTTTTTCCAAAATTGCAAGAACCAACTACTTTTCTTGTTTAGATTTATCAATACCACGTTCTTTTAAATGAAGAAGAAGAGATTTGAATTTCGTGAAAAAATCTTGAATATTATCAAATCTTTTTGGATCCAAAGAATTTAACTCTACCTCAAGCATATGACCTCTCATCTCGTCTTGCTTTCCAAAGAGGTTGGACAGTGTGGTCAAAATATCGTTTGGAGCCTCGCAAGCATCAACGTGAAACCATAAATCATGAGACAATGACATGCAAAGAAGACCATAGGCCTCATCCATGCGGTTAAAATAATTGGATTTCTCAATTTTTTATGTTGGTTTTTTCTCTATAGCCATTGTCAATCGGTACAAGCCTTTAACCCGAGATGGTGTTCCATCCTTGGCTTCCATTAGAAGTAATTGTATGGTGTGAGAATAACCTGCATAGTTTATTGTTGTATTGAATCCATTCCTTTTTTACTGAATCCTCCTCCTGGACTTGCAAAAAATACCTGTGCACCTTGGTTCTAGAAACCTATGGGCTCTAATACCATGTGAAGTTTGGGTGAAAACCCTGAAACTAATCACAAAGAACCTAGCTAAAGCAAATCACACATAGATTTGCAAGAGAAGAGAGAGAGAGAGAGAGAGAGAGAGAGAGAGAGAGAGAGAGAGAGAGAGAGAGAGAGAATGAATATGGACACTAACTCACTGTAACGGGAGTCAACTAATAGATAGTCTTAGTCAATTATCAAATCAATCACCAGTTAACTAAGTTCACACGTGTGGAAGAGATAGAAAGGCATGCATGATTGCGATATGCGACCTCCTTCTCTTAACCATGAAAACAACAATTGTTGCATGAGAGAAAAGCAAGTGTTGCATGCATGAGTTACCTCCAATAGTTTAACAGAACTCTCCACTAGTGTAGCTGGAATCCTAACTGAATTCCAACTAAAGAGATAATGCACCCTAATTTTTAGGAAATCTCCTAAAAAATAGGAGACCCTCTCGATGACTAGAAATCCCTAAAAATTAAGAAAAATAATTACTAGGTGAGTGTGTAAGTGTGTAATATCTCCAATAACTAGGGTTCCCCAAGGTGACACACTTGGGCATATATAGCCCTTTCTTAAAAACTCTTCAAGTTTCATCTGCAACTCTTTTGATTCTAGTGTGCCCATTTTGTAAGGTGTCTTGGACACTAGGGAAGCTCTTAGCACCAAATCAATAGAGAAATCGATGTCCCTCATTGGCAACAGTCCTGGGATTTCCCCCAAAATATCTTCAAAATCCCTCAAGACTCAATGATCTTTAGTGCTTGGCATTTTATCTATGGCTTCTTCTTCCATATGGGTTGTAAAAATCTGACATCCCTTCTTGAAAATCTTTTTCAGTTGCACGGATGGAATTTCTCTAATAGTTGTAGTGCTTGAAATGCCTTGAACATTACCTTGTTGTCCTACCTCATCAAGACAAGTGATTGTCTTGTTGTAACAATCTAGGACAACATGGTGTTTTTCCAACCAATCCATGCCAATTAGATAATCACATGAACCCAATGGTATGATGTTCACATCTACCTTTGTGTTGAGTCCATTCATGTCTATTGGACAATCTTTAACCAACTCACTGATTTTCCTCTTAGCCCCTATCGCTAACTAAACTAAGCAATATTTCTTATGCTTACTCCTTTGGAAGTGAAATCTTTCAATAATGTTAGAGTTTATGTAAATATGGGTTAGCTCCATAATCAATTAAAAGTGTTATGGGTTGGTTATGAATCTTCCCTTCCACTTGAATCATGGGTGATCGATATTATGCTTGCTTGTTGTCCAAGGCTGCATAGATCCTTGGTAGGTTTCCTACCATGTCTTCCACTGTTTCAACCTACTGAATGTTGTGTAAAGTCCTCATTCTTTATCCTTTGTGAGGGTAGTCCCTATATAAGTGGTTTCCCTCACATCCTCAACATTGTGTAGGTTGTTGCCTTGGCATTTTCCCAAATGAATCTGTCATCCTGGGTTCATTTTGGGTTGATTATCCTTGTTGATTGGCTTGTGAGTTGGGCCCATGAAAGGGTGTCTTAAAAAATTTCTACCTTTGATCCCTTCTTCCTTTCATCTAGTTATGTTGTGCTTTTTGGAAGACTGGCCTTCCTCTACCCTGCTCATAAAGATGATTTTCCCTCCTTATGCTCTCCTCCAAATTCCTGTGGTTATCATATTGTATCTTGTCACTATAGAAGGAGCATAACCCACTCAGAAACCTTTGTATTTTGACCTTCACATCCTTTATGAAGCCCACATACTTCAACAATTCAAAGAACCTTTTTTCATATTCATCCATTGTCATGCTTCCCAACTTGAGTTCAGAGAGCTCTTTCATCTTCCTTTTATATTAATGCTCTAACAAATATTTCTCTTGGAAGTATCCTTTGAACTTCCTCCATGATTCCTTCTTCTCATCTGGGTGCTTGGTTTGCTTAAGTTGATCCCACCACATAGTTTCTTTTCCTTGTAAGTGGTAGGCTGCAATTCTTGTTTCTACCCTTGAGGAATAATCATGCAGCTGGAAATATTTCTTTAGTTCCAACAGCCATGCCTCGACTTCTTCTCCCTTCTTGTGCTCACCATTAAAACTTGGTGGCTTGATTTTCCCGAGTTCAACCTACAAAATGTCTGATTCGGGCCTTCTCCTTTTCCTCCTGATAGGAAACACACTTGGGATTATCCCTAGACATAAACTTGCTTGATCTCTTCTAGTGGATGGATATGGGAAATGATGGTGCTTGCTCATACTCCTCGACTGACTGTCATTCCCATGCTCCTCCCTTCTGTTATGGGATCTGGATGTTGCCACTTATCTGGCACTAGTTGCTTGCTTTGACCCATAATCTTTGTTGACTTGTTTGTGTAACATATTCAGAGTCTGTAGCAGCTCCTCCTAAGATTTCATAATATTCTCATTGTCTGCTCTATAGTTCTACACTTCTCTTTGCAGGCTTCTCATAGTCATAGGCTTCTCTCTACCTCTTCTTCCATTGGACTGTGTCTCAACATTTCCCATGCTCACATGTAGACCTATGATCTCCTCCTCATGGTTGTACGATCCCTGGGAATCTTCCATAACTACGATCCTCATATAAGAACCAAAATTGTTTTGTTGACCTATAATTCTAGAAGAAAATGTGCATGCGATAAAAATTTTGTTAGACAATACACACACACACAACAATGGAAAACTAATTCATAAATTTTCTGCTCTTTAATGGCCACCAATCATTTTCTTTTGAGTTGGTTGCAAAATTTACTATCCCAATCTATTTTTGGTTGCAGAGGATGATTCTATTCCCCATTATCTCTCCATTGACTACTCATTTG
>ML808244.1:116316-151123 GCA_009831015.1 Picea engelmannii
CTAACTATGTGTGTGTGTGTGTGCATGTTTGGAGAGTTGGTGATAGTAAAAAGGTACAACCCATCTATCATTGTATGGATGGATGTGTTGCACTAATTGTGTGTGTGTGGAGAGTTGGTGGGACGTGATTAGTACAACCCATCTATCATTGTATGGATGGATGTGTTGCACTAACTCTATGTGTGTGTGTGTTTGGAGAGTTGGTGAGACTGGGAATCGACCCTTGGATGGGATGTGCTAGGCACTTTCAACTACCCTAGAATTTGGTTGATACATTGAATGAACTTTAGGATTAGAGGGTATTCTTCTTGAGCATTGGAAGGATTTCACTTAGATGTTTTCCCAAGCCTATATAAGATCAAGGTTGGAGGATGATTACCTGGAATGGCCTAAAAACCCAACCAATGCTAAATTTATTGAGAGTTTGGGATACAAAACCATGTTCAAATAAATAAATGATGAAATGTAATATTGGTGGAGAAAAATATGGAAAGTTAAGGCACGTCTAAACTCTAGAATTTTTATGTGGTTGTCCCTATGATCTGGATTATTTTCGGCATGAAATGAGAGTGGAGATATAATAAAGAAATGCATAGAGATATTGCAGATATCCAATAATATAACAGAAATGTATCAGAGATGCAACACACAGAGATACAATAATACACGATTTCTATTAATGAAATAAATGTACAGAGACTGTAAAAATACAGAGTGAAAGACTCGCTAGAATGGTGGCTTCTTCTCTCTAAGAAGAGATGTGACGGCTACTCGCATTCGCGAGAAGATGATTACAATGAGGCTTTGAAGGCCTTTTTACAATAAGCAAAAATTTCAAAAACCCTAGACATCCAAAAGCCTAACCCTAGGATATGAAGCGCCAAATGTCATGTGGGCCCCGTTTGGGTAAGTTAGTACATCAACTTCCCGGGATCGTAACTTTTGCATACGATCTCCGTTTTAGGCGTATGATAGCCCGTTGGAAAGGTATCGTCAAGGAGATTCATTTTGGGCACAATTCTAAAGGAACTTCCATATTACAAACCTTTTTTTCCCAAAAAAACATCGTTTAGGGCCTCAAAATGGCCTCAGAAGTTAAAAACTACTAAAAATAGTGAATTACCAAAATTGCCAGAAAAATGTTTTGAGCCAGTTGGAAAAGGTGAGTGGCCACCGATATCCACCTGGATCACCCTAACAAAGAAAAAATTGACCTAGGAAGTCCTCCAAAAAATGGAAAGGAAAGGGCCTGGAAATTATAGCTTGTGTGAAATAGATGGTGAAGAGATTGATCATTTGTTGGTTCACTACAACTTTACAAAAGAGGCATGAGGTTATATTATATTGTTGACTAATGTGTAGGGCACGTGGAATGAGAAATATTTGTTGGGGTGTATGAACAATATGTTTGATGATCGAACTCTCAAACAATATAGAGACAATTCCATGATGGTATCTTGCACTATTTGATTAGCAAGGAATGCAAGCATTTTGAATATAAGGAGACTCATACTTTTCAAGCTTGACATCAAGTAAATTTTTTGTATGAAGGAATTATGATTTCTCCAAATATAAAAATGCCAAGACATGTGGGTAACTTGAAGGTAAACAAGTCCCAACCATGGGCTTTTTTTTTATGGTACATGTGAGGGAAACCATGGACGATGTTGTGTTGGATGTGTGATTTACTTCTTTTATTCTCAGAAGATCTACTTTAAAGTTGGAAAAGTGGAGGGCACTAATAATTTGGCAAGGTCGAAGGCCCTAACAATCTTATTAAGACTATTTATGGAAAATGGTATCACTCATATTCATGTGATGGGAGACTCAAAGTTGGCCATTAATTTGGTGACCATAACCATACATATGCAAAACTTCATTATGAGACCTTTCTTTGAGCAAGTGAAGACTTTAGAATTTTTTTTTTTTTAATATCTCTTATGCTCATATTTATATGGAGCTCAACATGGAAGCAAATACTCTATACAAAACAACATTGAAACTAAAAATGTGTAGATGTAGGTGGAAGTTTAGTTGGCGTTTCTCACCCAACTTATTTGAGATCCCTATTTGCTGGTTGAATTTTTTTTTTTCTCAGCGCTTTAATTTTATTTGTTTTTTTGGTTTGTTATGTAAGACATAATTTTTTTTGTGATTGTTGGGTCACTGTTTTGGCTCAATCTACAATACCAATTGGCCTCCTTTTTGTTCTTTTCCTTATTTTAACCTATCCTTACCTATTTCTTGATTTCTCTTACAATTTAGTGAATTAGAAAAGTAAAGGAATGGTTTTACTAATGATGGTTCTTGCAGTTCGACTCCTATAGTGGGCATATTCTTGTTCATGCAGTACTACTAGAATTCCATAGCGGCATGTTGCTAGAAGCAGTTTTTCCATGACATTTTTGGACATATGAAGACGAAGTTGGAAAATCCAAGACATGGGTTTTGTGCAGAATGTCCCAAATTGAGTATGACTTAGGCATATTTTTTAAAAAAAGAAAGAAAAGGAAACGGTTTGGGAGATATGGGCATATATTCAAGATGGATTTTCCCATAAATCTGCATTTTGACAAGATCCTGTAACTGCCTCGATGGTTGGATATTCACCAAACGTTCCAGTTGATTCGAATATATGGGTTTTGTAAAGATTTGCATACACATGGACATCCATGATCCAAATTGGCTAGCACAATAGCAGTAAGAGCGTTATTCTTGGTCAACACTCCAACCAATTCCTGGAACATGCACGAGTTTGTTGCGATTTCATGCCTTCGCTCATGAAATCGTAATGGAATGACCTATTATGAAATTATGTTGTCCGAATTGTTTTTTCCGAAGCTAATGTTGTAATGTCCCAAGTACCCTTAGTAGATTGCACGAGATTGGAAGTTAAGAACTGTTAGTTTTTAATTTGAATGTCATTGTATAAATATCAGAGGCATTCATGCCTGAACATATGGATTGATAGACTGATAATAACACCAAGAAGGCAACAAATCACACTTTGTTCGACATCTATGTACCCTATTGATTTTAGAATATAAAGATTGGTTTATACACATTTATCTGTTGAGTTTATGAGCTCGCAAGTGTATAGTGGGCATACTTCTGAGAGAAGGCAGGCCCCCCTTCATCTCAAAAGTAGCGCCCTAGTTTGTTTTGTTTATTTCCTTGCCTCATAATTAATTATAATTTCATTGTTGATTGTAATTTTTTAAGTTTGATTCTTGTAGACAGTTCAATAGAATTTTGTAGTGAGGATAGTTAATTAATGTTGCAGTTTATTCATGCTTGTAGTTTAGCTGATGCTTGTGAACACAAAGTTTCATGCTTGATTATTTGACAATTTAATTGGTGATTCTCTAGACAAGAATTGTCAAGAGATGTAGATTGGTGCAATTAGTGATGTCCATTCTTCACTGATCAACAACAAACCACGATAGATACCTTGATCACTTGCCTTAGTTTTTTATTATGTTGCTTCTATTTTTAGTTGAAGGTTGTTAATCTAACTGACAGAGTGGATCCAAAGGAGTATCGTTGAATATAAAAACTATATTCAACATGCTATTCTACCTTAGAATATCCATTGTTAGATGAGCAACCATTTGCAAATAGTTATGATTTGATTTAATGTTGGTGTGAGTTTATTTAATTCCCGAGTGCAATTTCATTTGATGTCGTGTGGATTGAATAACTAGTTTCTGCAAGATCTAGATCAACATGCTGCATTATCAATCCATGGTCATGAATAGGAACATAGTACCCTCTAAACAATAGATTGTTAAGAGATGCATTGCTACACATACCTCTCATTTAATTCCTCATTGATTGGCAAACTACTCATGTAAAGAGTCTTGTTTGCATTAATTATTTCTAGTTGTTTTCATCAACACATAGATCTTAGATTAGGCTTTGAACTTGTATATACTTTGCTTGCATCTCACAAGCTTATGAGCCCCAATATTGATTATTTAATGTCAGGAATTTATGCATATAAATATCCCCACATTTTTTGGTGTCCTTGTTGGGGAGATGCTCAAGGGATTAGAGCATTCATAGTTCAATTCTTTAGTTTTTCTTTTATGAAAGTGTGATTTTTTATTCATGGAAAGACTAAATCGTGTGAAAATATGACTTGGTGACATCAGGGTCTTAATCACATGAGGAGTTCAAGTACATGAAGTATTTTTGTAGTTATCTCATTTCATCTCTTCAATAGATTAAGCTCAATTATTTTAGGTGTAGTAAGAACCGATGTATACTAATCCATTTATGAGCAGGACCTCCAAACCAGCAAAAAGAACTTAAGAATTCTCAATAATTTGCTGAGCAAGGGAAGGCATGCCACCACAACGACCTTCTCAAATCCTTGTCCACACTCTAGATTTTCCACCAGGGATGAGTCTACGTTTCAGAAATGAGTGGAGGAACAAAGGATCCATGAACATATTCTACATGAAGAGGATCTAGAAGTTTCTTATAGTAGTCCTTGTGAGCAGATATAAGAGATCAAAGATTTGTGGACCATATTAGATGAATATCAGATACTAGAGCTAGCAATCGAAGAATTTTTGGCATGTTTATCCCCAAATCCTTTGTGCATTACGAAGTGTGATGGTCAACTTTCAAAATAACTTTATGGCATGACAACCAAGGGAAGCCAAGGATACAAAGACTACATTGAAACTTAGTTCCAAATAGTCATCAAGACACAACACCACTCCATATTTTGACAATTATTCGCATTATCTCCACAAGAGCAGTTGGCCTCTCATATCTCAATACTTATCAAGATATACTTTTCATATTTGGATACAAGTTTAACTGAGATCCTGTTACGTAAATGGATGCATTGGAAGTATTCCTACACTTGAAACATATTTTCTTTTCTTTCAAGTAGATTAGGATAAGGTAGAAAAATAAACAAATAAATAAAACAGTAAAGAGAAAAATAAGTCTAACTGTGAAAACGAGGATTCCTAGCGCAGTTAGATAGGAAATTTGCTTGAAAACTGGGTTTCTGGCTGGCAAGGTTCGCAATAAAATTATGCATACAGTTGTTGGTTCAGATTTTCATTTATAAGTCTTTAATCATTTTTTAATGAATCTAGAATTGAATGATGGGGGATTAATTACTTGGCCCTCCTTCCTGTTAGCACTCTGTAAACTTCGTTCGGCTGAGAAAATGAATGATAGAGGCAACCTACAAATCAACTTTGAGGCTGAAAACTTGCCTTTCCGACCTAGAGAGGGCTCTCTCTGAGACTTTGTCTCTGTACAGGTTATGGCTTTAAACTGTCGGCTAGATTTAACACTTTTAGACAATATTTCTTGTTCTATTAGCGAAAGAAAGAAAGACCTTGGGCTATGGAGTCAATTTAAGAAAATGATATAAACAAATGACTTAGTGACTGAACTTGAGAGGATAAAAGCTAAGTAAGCAACAATCTTTCAGTTAAAAATCATTGTGTGTGGCAAGAGAAAAACACATGAAACAACTCAGAGCACCGCTAGGGATGAATTCGGAGTTCGCTTAGAAGAAACACAATCATTTAAATGGAACGAATATAGAGCATCACACGGTGAATTCTAGATTCAAAATCACGTTTCGATTTAGACAAAATATAGATATGAATATAAAGAATACAAGAAAGCACGTACACAAAGAGAGAGTACAATACATCAAACTGCTACCATTATAATCTTTTCGTCAAATCTTTAGGACCTTTGCATTAATTTTCAATCGAGTTCGAAAGCTACATTCAATAGTCACTGTCTACATTGTTTTTCCAACCAACCTGGCTTACATTGAAAATCCAAAATATATAGACCAGGGTGTACCGCTCGGGCTACCTTTCTCTCTAACTACTATCCCTAGAAATTAGGCTCTGACTATTCTCTGCTAGATGACTTTTCATATGGAACTTTACTAAAAATAGAAACTGATTGTACTCGGTCACGCCATAACCGCTCGTTTTTTCCACGACGGTTCGGTCATCAACAAGATCTTGTCGTTAGAGAGTGATGTGTCGATGCTTTTCCTTTGACTGGGTATCTGGACGATCAAGTGCTCTGTCAGAATCCTGCCACCCATTGTAACGACCTTGATTTTTTTCGCGCGATTATTTGCTGGAGCGTGCATGTGGCGGGTAACTGCAGACTGTCACAGGTGTTTCCAAGATGATTACCCCATTTAGGGAAAAACACCTCTCTTCAAACTGTCACATGTCCAACATACACCTGTCCTTTGCAATAGATGGGTTTCCAGCATTGCACGTCGTATGCTTGCCACGCGGGTATCTGTCAGAGTCCCTACTTCCCAGTAGGAAACAGGGCACGGGAAGACAAAATATGCACCACGTCTAAGAAGACAAAAATGGAGTCGGTTAATAATGCTTCTGGCCTCATCTACAATTTTGATATCTGAAGCGTTCTCCCGAGGGACCATTTGTGCCTTTTCAAATTCATTACTTGCCTTTGCAGAACCACGTTCCCTTTTAGCCTCTTCTGTGCGCTGGCTAGTGCCATGCAGATGTTTTCCAGGGTTGGTCCACATTCCTTGAAGTGCTTTGCATTTCTTTTTTCTGACATCCTCTGTGCTTCATGTAGCTGGATGATTGTATCTCGCGCTTCGTGAGCTACCTCTTGAGCCGAGCCACGTTTCCCTCTCAGCCTTGTGATGTTGATGCTTCGAGGGTCTTCGCTGCTAACTGTTGTCTCAGCTCCCTGTTCTCTTGGTATAACTCAGCAATAGCAAGCTGTGCTTACTTCAGCTATTGTGATGGTTCACGAATATCCATGCCTTCAGTGTCTGTCCTTCTCCTTCTGCCGCAGGTTTCTTGACTCGGACCTTCGACAGGTTCCAGCCGAATGGTGCGCATGAGTAACTCTTTGGCGTCCAACTTTGTACATGGCTCGCTCGGGGCTTGGGCCTCCTCGGTTTCCTTGTTCTTCCTTGGCCTGCCCCTTCTCCGAGGTATCAATTGTTGGGGGGATAGGGCTTCCAATGACTTTCCTTTTTCAATGGCCCTTCCTATTTCCGCCTTCGCGTGGTGAGATGTTACCTTTTTCATGGGTAGAGGGAAATCTCCTTTGCGGTCCCTGGGGATGCCGACTGTGAGTAGAAATGACTCCCAGTTGTTTCTCAATCACATCAACTCCTCAACTATCAATAATTTAATCAACGAGACATGAGATAGTTTCTTCTTTGGCTGGTTTGTTTCAGCCCAGATGTTGTCTGCCATTTCTTGGAGACTTTGGTGCAAGAAGAAAGGTAGATTTAACAGTCTCGTTCATGTGAAATGCATCAACAATCTTATGTGATGTGGGTGTATGCTGTCAAACCTTCCTTCATAGGTGAAATATTTCCTAATCGCTCTCAGGAGCTTTCGAAAAGGCTCCTGCGGATATCGACTTGGAATGCCTGCTTCGACCTTCCCGTTCAAACAGTCTGGTTTGATAAATTCCTCGTAGCATAGCATGTCCAAAGGCATTCCTTTAGACCACCTTTTGCCATGCGGAGGGATCTCCATTGCGACTGACAGGGTTTCCTCTGTCACCTGGAATGTACTTCCTGTAATTACTGCGAGGAGCCCGTTGAAACAAAGTGTGAATTGTTCCACTAGCTTTACGTTGAATCCTTCGATTTTCCTACAAAAGACCATGCAACTGACCTGTTCAAAAGATGCTCTGACATCCAGATCTTCATTTACCAACGTCAAGTTTTGAGGTTCGGGCCCCACATTTCTGTTACACCGCGCACCTTTCCTTATGTTCTGGGATGTTTCCATGGTGCAACGGATGTTTGTTCTGTGCGCGGTGGATTCATTACAGGCCCAAGGCGGTAATCTTGATTGACCCGGGTTTGTGACACAGTTGAAGGAAATCGACTTTCTAGCCACGAGAAATTTAGGGCTCGCAGGAATAATTACAGACAAAGCATAAACTTGGCTAGGAACAGAATACATGCAGAGCGATCCCAATGAAAAAATGGCGGTGCTAACAGCTAGATCCAACGAAGATGCTATCCTCCGAGTGAGGTGGCAAAGAACAACAGACTAGGTGCCTGACCATTGGGCCTTATTCGACTTCCAGACTCTGAAACAACGAAAAAGAAAAACACAACCTAGACCTTCTTGATATAGTTTCAACCAGACTCAACGTAAACTTAGGGCCTTCACTCTGGGCTTCAATTTTCTGCTAACATACTGACTCGAAATACCTTCTTTGAAAACAAAAATGAAACAACTATTTACAATGACATGAAAAAAAATGAAATAGACCTTACTGAATCAGATAGTGTTTGAGGAACCTGCCATTCACAGGCCTTCCGCCAGTGGACTCACCATTAATATATTCTAACAGATATTCATTTCTCCCATGGTACGTGTCGATTCTGAAAGGACCCGTCCAAAGATGATCAAATTTTCCATGCTTTCCCTTGTCTTCGCTCATTGTGTCCCACTTTAGCACCAATCCTCTACCTGAAATTCCTCTTATTTAGAGTGCTTATCAAAAGTTTTCTTCATCCTGTCTTGGTGAAGTTTTGATCGGTTGTAAACCTACTCCCTCATCTATTGTGCATGAATCAACTGATTTATCCTTCTCTGAGTGTCGTCTGGTTCGACCTCTTGCTCTTGCAACAACTTCCTGACGAGAAATCCCAGTGAGGTGGGGAAAACAACATCTGCGCCATATACGATTTGGAATGGCAACGTCTAGATGGAATTTTTGGTAGTGACTTTGTCAACCCATAATGTGTAAATGAGTTTCTTATGCCAGGCCTTCTTGTTGTCCTGCAAGAGCCTTTTGATAATCCTGGTTAAGCTTTTGTTGGATGATTCTGCCAATCCGTTACCTTCTAGGTAATAAGCCGTAGAATGTCCCAGGGTTATATTGTAATCATTACAAAATTTTTCCATCTTCTTGGACTTAAATGTGGTCGCGTTATCCATGATGATCTTGATAGGGCACACGAACCTAGACAAGATGTTGGTATCCAGAAACTGAATGATGACTGTATCGGTAGCCTGCCTCGTTGGAACTGCTTTGATCCATTTTGTGAAGTAATATGTAGCCGTAAGTATCCATCTGTGCTACGTCGAGGATGGAGGATAAATATCTCCTATAAATTCCAGGCCCCATTGCATGAACGACGCTTCGACTGAGATCGGTTTCAGCGGTAGGGGTTGTATCTTTCTCCTTCCATCGAAGATCTAGCACTCGTGGCAACTGGAAACTTTTTTGTATACATCTGTGAAGATGCTGGGACAATAATAACCTACCCTTAAATTTTTATGCACGATGGTTTTCTAGTAGTCATGTCCTCCGTGATCACCTTTTTGGAATTCCCTGATAGCTCGTTCCGCGTCATCTTCTAGTAATCAACTCGATAATATCCCTCCCAGATCTTTCCAATACAAGGAGTTATCCAAGATGCAAAACTTAGTAGCTTTCAACTTTAAGAATCTGGCCTTGGTCTTACTTAACTCTGGAGGAGCTTGTAGGTTCTTTGACACATAAATGATGTCCGTATACCAAGGTGAATCGATGAACTTCTGAGACACGTGTGTGCTTGTTTCTTCCTAAGGATTCTCTGATAGATTGGCAATGAAGTTAATTCCTAGAACATCGCAGTTCTACTGCACCATCAGTTTTGTGAGGCCCTGACCCTTAATCAACTTTGTGGGCTTGATTTCAAGGTCGTATTCCAGTATGACTGTGATCCACTTACCTCTTCTTCCCTCAGGGTCAAGCTGAGTAAGGATGTCTTTGACTAAGTTGCAGGGCACGTAAGCGATAACGTGGGAATGCAGTATGTAAGTCCTGAACTCCTTGAGAGATTTCACCAAGGCGTATGATTTTTTCTCCATCCTATCGTACCTCAGTGGGGAATCTCTCAGCGTCCTACTGAAGTAAGCTATAGGCTTTTCAAAATTCTGGTCGTCCTTCTACAAAAGTATGCCAATGATGGTATGCTCTGAGGCGAATGAGAACAAGATGAAATACTTTGTGAAATCTAGGCTGGCCAATACGGGATATTTGGTCAGTTCTACCTTGATGTCTTCAAAAAATCTTTTGGATTCGAGGTTCCATTTGATCTCATTTCCCTTTCTGAGCATGCTGGTGATATGCTTTATAATTTTTGCCAGATTTGGGATGAACCTTCTCAAGAAATTCACCTTTCCCAGGAAGGATTGTAGCTCTTTCTTACTATGAGGAGTGATGATTTTGAGTATTCCTTCTACCTACTGGGATCTATCTTTATACCCTCCTTTGAGATGATGTGCCCCAACAGTTTCCCTTCTCGCATTTCAAAATGTGATTTTTTTGGATTCAAAGATATGTCGAACTTCCAGCATTTATGGAAGACCCTCTTTAGATGCTCAAGATGTTGTTCGTTGGAGTTGGAATACACTATGATGTCATCCAGATAGATCACAATAAATTTTTCCTTTTCCTCAAAAAATGCTATGTACATCGCCCTCTGGAAGGTATCTCTAGTGTTCATAAGACCGAACGACATCTTCGCGTCCATGAATGTACCCCATGGTGTCGTGAAAGCTGCCTTTTCCTGGTCATCCGGGTGTACCATGATCTGATTGTAACCTGAAAATCCATCCAGCATAGACATCTTATGGGATCCAACTACCTTCTACATAATATAGTCCATCTTAGGGAGCAGGTAGTTGTCCTTGAGGGATACTATGTTCAAGTTGTGAAAATCCATGCACAACCTTATTTCGCCGCTCTTTTTCCTTACAGGCACCAGATTGGCAACCCATTTAGAAAATCTTAATTTTGGCTTTGAAGAGTTTCTTTACCTCTTTTTCAATTAGCGGCAACAACAGGGGATTAATCCATCTTAGATTTTTCTTGAATGATTTTTGTTCTTCTTTGAGATGAATGACGTGCTGGATCACTTTTGTGTCGTAGACTTTCAAGTCATCATAACTCCAGCTAAAAATGTTGGGAAAATCTTTCATGAGTTTGATGTAGTCCTGTTTGACCTCCGAACTGAGTGTCTTTGATAATTTGATTATCCTCGGATTCTCCTGGGTCCCGATGTTGCAATCCTCGACATCCTCATCATTTGCGGTGATCTTGGGATTTCTGGCCACATCGTTTTCATCAAACAACTTTTCCAACGGAACCAACCCTTTGGGGATGATATTATTCTTTAGCTGCACTATGTCCCTCCCAACTATATGGTTCTGGAAAGGGTCGTCGTTACTGCGCGCAACTGTGCTCTCATCTTTGTCGCAACAACATTCTTCATCAATGTTTACATTAGCAAACTCATCGCTCATTTGGAGAAATCTCTCCACCTGTTTGTCATCCTCAAACACCTTCCAATACTTGATATTATCGGTCACTACCAGCTTGTGTTTGACTTCGATCTCATACTTTATGTTGGGGAAAATGGGAATTTTAAAAACTGAGGCCGAGGTGGCCAAGGCATCCACAATTTGATTCTACCCCCTTAGGATCGCTGATAAATTATACTTCTAGAATTCTTTGAGGAGGTCCAACACTAAGTTTCTGTACACCCTTAGTCTGGGGTGCTTGGATTGGTATATACCTTTCACTTGGTTTATAACGAGATTAGAGTCTTAATGCACCTCTATCCTCTTTGTGCCCAACTCTTTCAAAATTCTTAGACCCCAAATTAATGCCTCATACTCAACCATGTTATTTGTACAATCGAAGGCGAGTTTGTACGAGCAGAGTTTTGTGCCCACCTTGGGGGGCCTTATCCATACATCGCCCCCTGCTCCTTCCTTGCTGACGGATCTGTTGAAGCTCATGTTCCACATATCGTTCTTCGCATGGTTCCTCGGGTCTATACACTCTTCTGCTCATCGTGCAACCTTATCCTCGACAGTCATGACGGTCGTCGACTCTTCCTCTTCAAAGCTTAGGCCATTGTAAAATATGGAGGAGTCGATCTCAGTGTCAACGAAATAGATTGGGTGGTTATTCGACTACATCTTACTACTCACCATGTATTTCAACAATACTTCTCTATACAACTATCTCTCTTGGCCGAAAATAGGAATGGTGGCGTATGACATATCCATATAAAGGGTTCCCTTCAATTTCGCGGCCCATGACTTGGATAATAGCATGCCAAACTTAGGGCGTATATTGGCCACAACCACGTCCATAACCAGATTATTAGAAGGGATTTGGTCCAGCGACACAACCAAATCATTGATTAGACCCAAACATTTCACTTTCCTTGAATCGAAAGAAAAAATATCCTTATAGGGAATGGTGATGTCCACAATGATCCAGGAGGCTCCCCAGGTCTAGAAAATGCTCAAAAATGAAAGTTCTTAGAATTGGATGAAACCAATTCCATTGTGACCGTCTTGTCGCATTGATTCCGACATTATATTTACTTTCTCAAACGGTCTCCGTATGCGAGATTTATTGTACTCTGATCAGATTCTCAAACAACTAAAAAGTCAAAGGTCAAACTGGCAAAAAGTCAATGCCGACGTTAGCATGACATCAACAAAGACACCTCATGGTGTTGATGTGGCAGCAGTTGACTGGGCAGATGACAGATCAAATCAGATTTGGACACATGGCAAGTTCTAAAAATGTTTGGGGGTCCATGGGTTTTGAACCCACGACCACCCACCATGGTCCTAGTGCTTTGGGAAAGTTCCAAACACCAACACGCCCGCATGAGTCTTGTTATATGAAACAAGTTTAAAATTATTTAAACTTTAATATATGAATATGGCGCGGAGGAGGGGGTTGGGGCTAAGCCCCAGCCCGTGGTCTATTATCATTTCACACGCCCCTAACGCAGAACCAGGGGGCTAATCTCTATATGCGCGTGGATTTGTTGGTTAGGCCGAGGGCACATGATATGCGCCCCAAATCTAGTAGCTAGCGCAAGGAATAGGCCAAAGCTTGGCCATATATAGTTGCATATGACCAATTATATGGCGCGTGCACCTATCTCAAAGGGGCTTAACTGTATATTATGCCAAAAAGTGGGTTTTTGACTTATATTTATCCCAGAATTTGTATTTTGCCTGATATTATGACCAAAAAGTGGTTTTTTTAGGATATCTTGGCCATTTGGAGGGAGATTTGATCCCAGAAAGAGGCCAGATCTTTAGGGGAAGTTGGACTTCCTCATCTGAGCATGAAAACTATAAAAACCAGGCTTTGTGAAGCTTGTGGGAGAACTTTTTGATGCAGGCAATTTGCAGAGCAGTTTATGTATTTTGGCTTTTTTCTCATGTTTTGAGAGGCCTTTTTGTTATGTTTGTGAGAGGAGTTTGAGGAAGCATACATGCGTCTAAGCAAGGAGGTCTTGCAGAGCAGATCTGAAGCATGTTATGTAACAACATGGAGCCATTGTAAGAGAACTTGATCATTTGAAGATCAATAAAGAGGTCCTCCACTTGGAAGCGGGCCCGAAGACGTAGCCACTCATTAGTGAACTCCATTATCAAGATCTTTTTTGTATTTGTCTCTTTTGTTGTTGTTCATATCTCTGTTTTTACAACATGATTAATTAATAGCTGAACTCTTTAAACAACTTTAAGCATCTAAATAAGATAATTGTTTATTATTCCTTCCATATTTGGATCAAGTATTTTGGTATCAGAGCTTTTGGTTGTTTTGGAAAGTTTAACAAGTGTAGGGTGGATGCTTACAAGATCCAAATCTCAAAAAGGAGAAGGATCATTGGCTGAATTCATTCCTGATATAGAATGATTGTTGAGGAAGAAAAGAATGGCTTCAGAAGGAGAGTTTTCTCCATGGACCAAGAAACTAGAAGATGCACTTTTCTCCATGTCTAAAATGGTCAAAGTGTTGTATGAGGATTTATTGGAAAGAAAGAAACCAACCTTGGGAGAGATCTTAATGAATGGTAAAAGTGAAGGGAAAGGAGAGTCTTCAAAGCCTCCTCCTACGCCACCTTCACCGCCATCTTCTCCTTCTTCTTCCAGTTCTACATCAAATGCTAGTTCTCATTATACAACATCTACCATACAAAAACAAACACATAAGCATAAGTCTAATATGCCTTTGTTAAAACTTGATGTTAAGTTTGAGTTGCCTTTGTATGATGGAGAACTAAATGCAGAAAAGTTAGATAATTGGATAAGACAAATTGAAGTGTATTGCAGGATACGGAGAATCATAGATGAAGAGACTATGATCCATCTTGCTAGTCTCAAGATGGGAGGAACCGCCCTTGTTTGGTGGGAAAGCAGGACAAAAGAAGATCTTAAGAAGTTTGGTAAGACTCTCTCTTCATGGCTTGATTTTACATCTGCTTTACGAAAGCAATTTTATCCTCTAGCTTACATGCAACAAGCTATTATGTCATGGCAGAACTTTAGATAGTTAAAAGGACAAATTGTTCAAAGTTATACACAGGAGTTTCGCAAAAGAGCTTTCTTGTTGGGAATATCATTGGCTAATCAAGAGACATTGCTTAAGTATATAGGTGGTTTGCATAGTTATTTACGACATACCATTCTTATGTTTAATCCTACTAGTTTAGATGAGGTGTGTGTGCAAGCGACTCATCTTGAATCTAGAGGCAAGAATGTAAATGTTGATTTTGTAAAACCATTCAAATATATTGAAGGAAAGTTTAAAGGCAAGGGTAAAGAGAAGTTCAAAGGAAAGAAAACTTATACAGTGAAGAAGGAGAAACCTACATGTACTCATTTTAAGAAGGAAGGCCATAGTGAGGATCGTTGTTGGATCCTTCACCCAGAGTTGAAACCAGCAAAGTTCGGGAATAAAGGAAAACCAAAGATTACTGCAACAATTCAAGTTGATTTGGGGTCAGATTCGGGAGATGAGACAAATGTCACAGTCACAGGAATCAAAGGTAAAAATTCTGAAGCTAGTACAAGTTCTTCAATTCAGTCTTTAAAAGTTGATAATGAAGTTGATGAGGTCAAACGAACATAACTTTTTCATATAAGGGTAATTTCCAAACATACAAAAATTGATACTCTATTTGATAGTGGCTCACAAGTAAATTTGATATCAGAAGCAATAGTTAAAAAGTTGGGATTAATCACTAAACCTCATAAGAAACCATATCCCTTAGGATGAATTCATAATGATAATCAATTGCAGGTGGAAAGACAATGTGTCCTAAAGTTTTCAATTAATTCACAGTTCATAGATGAGGTTGACTTGGATGTAGTTCCACTAGATATATGTGGTATCGTACTTGGAAGTCCATATTTGTATGATAGAAAATCAATATTCTATCGTGAAGACAACAA
Organism: Picea engelmannii; assembly: GCA_009831015.1. Classification (NCBI taxonomy): domain Eukaryota; kingdom Viridiplantae; phylum Streptophyta; class Pinopsida; order Pinales; family Pinaceae; genus Picea; species Picea engelmannii. Next base: position 131,604 of record ML808244.1, read on the forward strand.
GTATCAATTAACTAAAGATCGAAAAGAATATATAGTAAGGGCTCATCAAAAGAAATTGAATTTATCACTAATCAACTTAGGACAGATGAAGAGGATTGTAAATGTCAGTAAGCGATATCTGTTAATGGTGGTAAAAGCTAAAGACACTGTCGGAATTGATACTTTCAAAGATTGTGATGTGAAGTTAAAAGATGATTTAGTTAGAATTGTTTCTGACTATGATGAGTTATTTCAAGTACCAAAAGGATTGCCTCCAAAATGACAAGTTGAACATGAGATACAATTGCAGCAGGATGTTCCTCTTCTTAACATTGGCATGTACAGGTTATCAGTCTTGGAAAATGCAGAGATAAAGAAACAGGTACAAGAGCTGGTTGAACAAGGGATCATCAGACCTAGTGCTTCTCCATGTGGGTCACCTATCATCCTGGTGCCAAAGAAAGATGGCACATGGCGCATGTGCGTGGATTTTCGAGCTTTGAACAAAATCATGGTAAAAAATTGTTACCCTTTGCCTCGCATTGATGATTTATTAGATCAATTGAAACATGTGGTTTATTTCACTAAGCTAGACTTAAGAAGAGGTTACCATCAGATCAGGGTTGTTGAACAGGATATATGGAAGACTGCTTTTAAAACAAAACATGAATTGTTTGAATGGTTAGTGATGCCATTTGGGATTACTAATGCACCTGCTACTTTCATGAGAATTATGAATGATGTATTCAGGCCTTTCATTGATGAATTTGTAATAGTCTACTTAGATGATATTCTTATATTCAGTAGGACCAGGGAAGAGCATGTCCAACATGTTAGGCAGATACTTTCAGTGTTGCAAAGAGAGAAACTTTTTGTAAAATTGTCAAAATGTGAATTTGGCAAAACATCTCTTGTATATCTGGGTTACATTGTAGGAGGTGGAGAGCTTAAGATTGATCCCTCAAAAGTTGAGGTTATTGTAAATTGTCCAATGCCTACAAATGTAACCGAAGTAAAAAGCTTCATGGGAGCAACACAGTATTGGAGGAAGTTTATTCCAAACTTCTCTCTGATTGCAACTCCTTTACATGCTTTAACAAGTGTGAAAAGGGGATTCCAGTGGGGAGGAAGCCAACAGAAGGCTTTTGATACTTTGAAAACAAAGATTAGTACAGCTTCTGTTCTAGCGTTTCCAGATCTCCAACAGTCTTTTGAAATTGAAACCGATGCAAGTGACTATGCCATGGGGGCAGTGTTGATGCAGCATCGAAAACCCATATGCTATCATTATGAGAGCTTCACTACATCAGTAATTAACTATCCAACCTATGATAAAGAATTGTATGCTCTAGTACAAAGTGTTAAAACGTGGAAACATTACTTAATGGGCAAAGAAACAATAATACACACTGATCATCAACCATTACAGTATCTACAATCACAAACTAAGCTACAACAGTGAAGGCATTTTAGATGGATGGGGTTTTACAACAATTTCACTTGGTCATTGGACATAAAAATGGCATTCATAATAAAGTTGTTGATATGTTATCTAGGCCTCCTAGTACAATTGCTACAATCCTTAAGCACAATTCAATCACTCATGAAAGTTATATTGAACAATATGCTGAGGATAAAGATTTTAAGGAAGTCCATGCAACTTTAAGTAATGGTAAAAGAGAAGAAGAACTAAATTATCATATTAAAGACAAACTCTTGTATCATTTGGGCAAGTTATGTATTCCAGAAAGTGAAAGAGTCCATGTCATCAAAGAGGCATATACTTGTCTTATAGCAGGGCATTTTGGGGTAGATAAAACAATTGCTCAGTTACAAAGATTTTTTTATTGGCCTCGAATGCATGAAAACGTGTCTAAATATGTAAAAGGATGTACTATGTGTGCAATAAGCAAACCAAGTAACAAAAAGCTAGGATTGTACACTCTACTTCCTATTCCTTATAGACCATGGGAAAGTGTATCTATGGATTTTGTGGGGGGATTGCCTATGTCTAGAAAAGGTCATGATTACATGTATGTAGTTGTGGATAGGTTCAGAAAAATGTGTGTCTTGATTCCTTGTAAAAAAAAAGTCACAGCTGAACAAACAACTCAAATGTTCTTTGAAAATGTATGGGTTCATTTTGGTTTACCTACTTCTATTGTATCTGATCGAGACTCCAGATTCCTGGGGAAATATTGGTCAAGCTTATGGGAACTTATGGACACCAGGTTAAAGAAAAGTACACCATTTCATCCATAGACGGACGGGCAGACAGAGGTGGTGAACAGGAAAGTAGTGCATCTACTTCGGGCATATTGCAACAAATATCCTAAGCTTTGGGATGAACATTTTTGTTATGTACAACATGCGTATAATCGAGCCAAACATTCTTCTACTCAGAGATCTCCATTTGAAACTTGTTTGGGGTACTTGCCAAAGTCTCCTTTGGATTTTGTCTTTGGAAAAGACATTGTAGTGGGAGGACACAGTGATGTGGACAGGGCTACAAAGTTCATTGAATGGATCCAGTTGATCCATCAGGCAGTATAGGAACAGTTGGAGAAACGTCAGGCCAAGTAAAAGGCGAGGCATGATATGCATCGAGTTGATCATCAGTTCAAAGCAGGAGATCAATTCTGGTTATACATCAACAAGGAAAGGATGGAAGGTGAAGGTAAAAAGCTTAAACCAATTTGTTATGGTCCTTTCAAAATTTTAGACAAGATTGGTACTAATGCTTTCCGGTTAGAATTGCCTCCATATATGCAAATATATTCAGTTGTAAATGTGGAAAACTTGAGATTGTATGAGCCTCCTATGATCGAGGATCAAGGAGAGAATGTTCAGATTCCTACCATCGAATATTTTTCTCCTGAATATATGAACGAGTTGCAGGAAGACACCATATTGGACAAAAGAGTCTGAACTTCTCGCATGGGCGATGTGGAGTATCTTCAAGTGGGATTGAAGGGAACAAATTCAAGTCATGCCAAGTGGATGGAGACCGGAAAAGTGAGGACACAATATCCTCACTTAGTTACCAACTGATACCAGACTTTTGGTGGTCCAAAAGCTTCCAAGTGGGGAGGAATGATCCAGGAGGCTCCCCAAGTCTAGAAAATGCTCAAAATTGAAAGTTCTCGGAATTGGATGAAACCAATTCCATTGCGACCGTCTTCTCACATTGATTCCGACAGTATATTTACTTTCTCAAACAGGCTCCGTATGCGAGAGTTATCGTACTCTGATTAGATTCTCAAACATCTAAAAAGTCAAAGGTCAAACTGGCAAAAAGTCAATGTCGACGTCAGCATGACATCACCAAAGACACCTCATGATGCTGATGTGGCAGCAGTTGACTAGATAGATGACAGATCAAATCAGATTTAGACACGTGGCATGAGACACTTGTCAATGTTTGGGCAAATGTGGTGGTGCCACGTGGCCCAGGCATGGGCAACCACGTGGCACCCAGTCAATAGTCTAAGTGGAAAGTTCTAAAAATGTTTGGGGGTCCATGGGTTTTGAAATCACGACCACCCACCATAGTCCAAGTGCTTTGGGAAAGTTCCAAACACCAACGCGCTCGCATGAGTCTTGTTATATGAAACAAGTTTAAAATTATTTAAACTTTAATATATGAATATGGCGTGGAGGAGGGGGCTGGGGCTAAGCCCTAGCCCGTGGTATATTATCATTTCACATGCCCCTAACCCATAACCAGGGGGTTAATATCTATATGCACGCAGATTTGTTGGTTAGGCCGAGGGCACATGATATGCGCCCCAAATCCAAGAGCTAGCGCAAGGAATGGGCCAACGCTTAGCCCTTTGGGCTAGCGCTTGACCATATATAGTTGCATATGACCAATTATAGGGGGCGCGCGCCTATATCAAAGGGGATTAACTGTATATTATGCCAAAAAGTGGGTTCTTGACTTATATTTAGCCTAGAATTTGTATTTTGCTTGATATTATGACAAGAAAGTGGTTTTTTTAGGATATCTTGGCCATTTGGAGGAGGATTTGATCCCAGAAAGAGACCAGATCTTCAGGGGAAGTTGGAATTCCTCATCTGAGCATGAAAACTATAAAAACTAGGCTTTGTGAATCTTGAGGGAGAACTTTTTGATGCAGGGAATTTGAGGAGTAGTTTATGTATTTTGGCTTTTTCTCATGTTTTGAGAGGCCTTTTTGTTATGTTTGTGAGAGGAGTTTGAGGAAGCATACATGCATCTGAGCAACAAGGTCTTGCAGATCAGATCTGAAGCATGTTATGTAAAAACATGGAGCCATTGTAAGAGAAATTGAGCATTTGAAGATCAATAAAGAGGTCCTCCACTTGGAAGCAAGCCCAGAGACGTAGCCAGTCATTGGTGAACTCCGTTATCAAGATATTTTTTGTCTTTGTCTCTTTTGTTGTTGTTCATATCTCTGTTTTTACAACATGATTAATTAATAGCTGAACTCTTTAAACAACTTTAAGCATCTAAATAATACAATTGTTTATTATTCCTTCCATATTTGGATCACACACCTAACTCGTCCATGATCACCTTGGGCATGAGAATGTGTGATGTGCCCAAATCCAGCATGGCATTGTGCAAAGTCATTTCATGGACCTTGAGATTGACATAGAACGAGGGAACATCCTTAGTATCGCTCGTTTCCTTCACGCGCGGACCAAACAAAATGGCAGGGTGATCATCCTGGACGTTCAGGGTGTCAAGAGTTTCTCCCATATTTAGCATTTTAATAATCTGATCCCGATACTCTCCTTTCTTGATGAGCTCATTGAAAGGGACAAAGATTTTAATCTTGGCCATTTTGTTCTCAAAGTTAAAAGGGGGGGGAGACTTTTTATACCTCCTTGATGCCTATCTCCCGACTTGTTTCTGGTGCTTTCCTTGGAACCTCCTCCTTTGACTTTCCTTTTTCAGTCACATTCTTGGTCGGGTTGTCTTTCTTTGGTGGGCTCGTGGAAGGGGTGTTTTCCAGAGGTTCCCTTTTGAGATTTGTCTGCTAAGGTTCTGTAGATGCCTTTCTGCTCCTAAGGTTGTATTGATTTTGGTACTGTATGATGGTGTTGTGATAGCCCTTCCTGAATTCTTCCATTTCCCGTGACAATGCGTCATCAGTATCAAGCATAATATCATCATTTTATCTCATGTATTGATTGTGTTCTCCCTTTGTCAAGAACATGTGTGTTTCCATGTCGTCGCAGTAATGCATTTGATCTTGGATAGTCTAATCAAAATATTCATCTGCGTAAATGTTTTGGAGCGGGGGCCTTATTTGTTGGTCGCCTTGGTCCCTCTGTTCCCTCTGCCTAATCTGTGGGACCGAACCTCTTCTAAGGTTCTGATTTCTGGGCTGGAGGTCTTGTTTTTCTTAGGCGGTGGGCTTGTTTCCCACGAACATTCTTTCCAATAGCTTCTCCATCCTCTTCATAATCAAGTCGAACTTGTCCTTTGAGGGTCGAGAAGTCAATGGCTGCGCATCTCCTTGGGGTTTCTTCCCACCTATGTTGAAGCTTTGTTTAATATTTCCCGAAGCCATCAGATTTACCTCGACTTCGATTGCATCACTCATCATGGCGTCTAAATTAGAATATCTTCTCTCCCTCAACAACAAGGCAAAATTGTTGTTAAAGGAGTCGGTGTATCGAAGATGCACAACTCCGGGAGGCGGTTGGACTTCTACGAGAATTGAGTTGTAGGCCCTCATGAAACGGGTCGATAACGCTTGCTTCATCTCCTCTGACGCTCTCTTCATATTGTTGTACTGCGTTCGTAGCTGCAAAGGATTCTTTTTGTCTCCCCATCTAACAATGAATGACATTTCAAACGCGACCAAGTCAAGAATGCTTGCTACTAGCAGGGCCTTGAACCACTTTCTAACCTCCCCCGAAAGACTCTAGGCGAACAACCTCATCTTCGCATCTTCATGATCCACCTCTTCTAGATCAACGAAATCATTGAACTAATCCAGGTGCTTTTGGGCAGGGGTGTTTCCTTCAGCGTCATATATCTTGATCCTCTGGTTGTAGTTCTGGGGAAAATCATACAGTTGGACTGGCAGGGAAAGAGGGGTGAACCTGGCGACCATTGCTCTAGGGGGGTTTGGGATTTGCGAGATGTTCTGAGCGCAAACTGTGGCATCTTGCGGGATTTTTTTTGGTATCAGAGATCAAAACCTCTTCTCATCGAAGACTATATCATCCAAGCTGGTTTCTGATTTAGACCTGAACAAGGTTTGTTTGAACATGGTGTCAAAATCAAGGTCGTCACTTCTCTACGCACCATCCTTGGGTAAGGACATGCTTATGTCTAGGTAACATAATGGGTTTGGCACCCGCTCCCTTGTCCCGCGCAGGGGTTTCTCGGGATCACACATGTGCTCTATAGGGTTCGGGTCCGGATTGGCTATGGTATAAATTGTCTTTGGCGCCAGGGCTTCTAATTCACGCTACTCTGTGCTACTGGTCTCTTTAACTCGAGTCGTCAGGGTAAAGGTTTCAACCAATATAGATGTTTGGCCCAATGTTACCCTCAGGGGTCAAAACTATAGCTTTAGTCATTTTCCCAGGTAAAATTTATTCAATTTTGTCCTCGACAACGACACAAGAATGTTAGTGCTCTGTAAACTTCGTTCGGCTGAGAAAACGAATGACATAGGCAACGTACAAACCAACTTTAAGGCCGAAAACTAGCCTTTCCGACCTAGAGAGGGATTTCTCCAAGACATCGTCTCTGTACAGGTTATGGCTTTAAACTGTCGGCTAGATTTAACACTTTTAGACAATATTTCTGGTTCTATTGGCGAAAGAAAGCAAGACCTTGGGCTATGGAGACAATTTAAGAAAATGATATAAACAAATGACTTAGTGACTGAACTTGAGAGGATAAAGGCTAAGTAAGAAACAATATTACAGTTAAAAATAGTTATGTGTGGCGAGAGAAAAAAACATGAAGCAACTCGGAGCACCGCTGGGGATGAATTCAGAGTTCGCTTAGAAGAAACACAATCGTCTAAATGGCGCGAATCTAGAGCACCACACAATGAATTCTAGATTCGAAATCACGTTCCGATTTAGACAAAATATAGATATGAATATAAAGAATACAAGAAAGAACATACACAAAGAGAGAGTACAATACATCAAACTGCTACCATTATAATCTTTTCGTCAAAGCTTCAGGACCTTTGCATTAAGTTTCAATCGAGTTCGAAAGCTACATTCTATAGTCAATGTCTACATTGTTTTGCCAACCAACCTGGCTTACATTGAAAAGACGAAATACATATAGCAAGGTGTACCACTCGGGCTACCCTTCTCTCTAACTACTATCCCTAGAAATTAGGCTCTGACTATTCTGTGCTATACGACTCTTTGTATGGCACTTTGCTAAAAACAGAAACTGACTGTACTCGGTCACACCATAATCGCTCGTCTTTTCCACGACGGTTCGGTCATCAACAAGATCTCGTCGTTAGAGAGTGATGTGTCGATGTTTTTCCTTTGATAGGGTATCTGGATGGTCAAGTGCTCTACCAGACTCCTGCTACCCATTTTAACGGCCTTGATTTTTGCCGCGCGATCATTTGCTGGAGCGTGCATGTGGCAGGTAATTGTAGACTATCGTAGGTGTTTCCAAGATGATGACCCTATTTAGGAAACAATGCCTCTCTTCAAACTGTCGCATGTCCAACGTACACATGTCCTTTGCAATAGATGGTTTTCCAACATTGCGCATCATATGCTTGCCACGTGAGTATCTGTCAAACTCCCTACTTCCTGGTAGGAAACAAGACACGGGAAGACAAAATCCCCGCCATGTATGAGAAGACAAAAATGGAGTCAGTTAATCATGCTTCTAGCCTCATCTACAGTTTTGATATCTGAATCATTCTCTTGAGAGACCAGTTGTGCCTTTTCAGATTCATTACTTGCCTTTGCAGAACCGCGTTCCCTTTCAACCTCTTCTGCGCACTGGCCAGAGCCGCGCGGACGTTTTTCGTGGCCGGTCCACATTCCTTGAAGTGCTTTGCATTTCTTTCTTCTGACATCCTCTCTGCTTCACGAAACTGGATGATTGTATCTTGCGCTTCTGTGAACTACCTCTTGAGCCAAGTCATGTTTCCCTCTCGGCCCTATGATGTTGATTCTTCAAGGGTTTTCGCTGCTAACTGTTGTCTCAGCTCCCTGTTTTCCTGGTATAGCTCAACAATAACGAGTTGCGCTTGCTTCAGCTGATGCGACGGTTTGCAAATATCCATTCCTTTAGTGTCTATCCTTCTCCTTCTGTTGCATGTTTCTTGACTCATACCTTTGATAGGTTCCAGTCGAATGGAGCACATGAGTAACTCTTCGACGGTTGACTTTGCGCGTGACTCGCTCGGCGCTTGGGCCTCCCCGGTTTCCTTATTCTTCCTTGGCCTACCCCTTCTTTCATGACCCTTCCTATTTCTACCTCCGCGCGGTGAGATGTTACTTTTACCGCGGGTACAGGGGAATCTCCTCTGGGGTTCCCGGGGATGCCGACTGTGAGTAGAAACGACTCCCAATTGTTTCCCAATCGCCTCAACTACTCAACTATCAGAAATTTAATCGGCAATACATGAGATAGTTTCTTCTTTGGTTGGTTTGTTTCAGCCCGGACGCTGTCTGCCATTTCTTGGAGACTTTGGTGCAAGAAGAGAGGCATATTTAATGGTCTCCTTCCTGTGAAATGCATCAATAATCTGATGTGATGTGGGTGTATTCTCTCAAACCTTCCTTCACATGTGAAATATTTCCTAATCACTCTCAGGCGCTTCTGAAAAGGCTCCTGCAGATATCAACTTGGAATGCCCGCTTCAACATTCCCATTTAAACAATCCGGTTTGATAAATTCCTCGTAGCATAGCACGTCCAAAGGCATGCCTTTAGATCACCTTTCATCGTGCGGAGGGATCTTTGTTGCCGCTGACAGGGTTTCCTCTGTCACCTAGAATGTACTTCCTGCAATTACTACGCAGAGCCCACTGAAACTAAGCACGAACTATTCCACCAGCTTTACGTCGAATCCTTGGATTTTCAAACAAAAGACCATGCATCCGACCTGTTCAAAATATGCTATGACATCCGGATCTTCATTTACCAACGTCAAGTTTTGAGGTTCGGGCCCCACATTTTTGCTACTCTACGCACCTTTCCTTATGTTCTGGGATGTTTCCATGGTGCAACGGGTGTTTTTTCTACACGCGGTGGATTCAACACAGACCCAAGGTAGTAATCTTGATTGACCCAGGTTTGTGACGTAGTTGAAGGGAATCTACTTTCCATCCAGGAGAAATTCAAGTCTCACGGGAAGAATTACAAACAGAGCATAAAATTGGATGGTGAACATAATACATGCAGAGCAACCGAAATTTATAACTGGGCCGACGAGATATAGAATCGTTCCAGGGGACACTGAATCCATGGTGACTAGAGGTTTCAAATCAAGCTGAATATTTTCATAGCACATTCGCGCAACAAGTACACTTCGGGGCGTGTAAAGTACAACTGATAAGAGTTGCAGAGCATACGTGATATGAGCACCGTGATTTTTCATTCTTTCTTACTTCATAATGAGCTGATGATGGTCACTTCGTCTGTCGACGCGACTTCTATTTAACAACTTGCCTTGAACTTTGGCACGTAAAACCTTCTCTTATAATTGGACCTGACTCTTTGGGAAAATGCCTTTACCACTTACACATGTTTTGGTTCTGATATCCTTTCCCGACTCCAAGGGCCAACCGACCACTTACTAACTTTGACCCATTCGTCATTCGATACTTGACCTCACACACTTTGACACATGAACCATGACTCGACTAAGACTGACTCTAACTGAAAAAATTACGGTGCTAACACTTCCAACAATATTGGCCCATCGACTCCAACTCCTTATCTAGGTACCAAGATCATAGATTTTGATAATGCCTTGGAACATGTATGCCTCAATGACATGTTTCCTCATTGACAACAATGGGGATGCTTTAATTCTTATCGACTATCAGATCATGCAAGTTACTCAACTTCAACACATATATTCGTGCTTGACATGATGCATTGAAGTACCTTGATGCTCATTGAATTATTGGTGGGTAATCTCACTATGATTAACGACACCCATTAATGGTCAGTAATCTAACAATTCCTATCCATGTTCGAATTCAAGAAATTTATTCACATGGAAGGGAATGTACAGAAAGAGGGTAAAGACAAAGATTTTTTCAACCACAACAAGCATGCAACATTCAATTTTCAGTTCCTGTAGTAGTTGTTCCTATTCTTGTTCTTGTTCCTATTCCAGTAGCATTTCATTTCCAAGATTATTTGTATATAGTGGTTTGGGTTCTCACATATGTTGTTCAACATATACATCTTTAGAAAAAACTCATTCCACTCCATCCGCATATTCAGTTGCAACACTCATTTCCTCCAAGAGTCTTTCAGTTGTAGAGTATTCGACCAAAGGAAAAAATTTCACAGCAGTTAAGGGAAATCTTGTAGCTTGTTGTTTTGTATTTTCATGGTTTAATATTAGTTTTGATGGCATTAAGCAATAAATCTAAAATTTCAACAGTAAAAGGATTCCCCCAACTCCAGTCATTATGATGGATCCTTTTTCAAGTCCTAGCATCTACATCAACAACAATTTTAGCATCCTTGGTAAGTTCACTCTTCACAGCTCCAGGTATTTCTGCAAATTCCAACCATGTAAGTATTTTTGCAATTGAACAACAAGGTAACCGAAGGTAAGACATTTTTTTTTCTTCCTAGTTCATTTCAAGAGTGGGAAGTTGATGCAAATTGAAATACTTAAGATTGTTGTGATTATGATTCTACCACCCTAGTATACCCACCATTCATCATCCTACCTATCCTCCTATATTATATCCACCCCCCGTCATCATATAACCAACAAATTAAAACTGCCATTTTTTCCTATCATTCGACTACCACCTAAATCCATCAAATCATGAATAACACGATCATATTATGAACATAACCCACACATGATTTGACAACCTGTTAATTTTGATTTGATAAATCTTTTTGTTATCTCCTCCCATCGACATTTCAAATCACAATTTGGATATGAAATGGGTCTTCCCAAACGACCACTTCCTGTAACTTGTTTTCCATTCACACCCATTCAATGTTTAGTGTAGAGCTACCAATTCGTTGTGTCCCAACATTTCCATGCCATGATTCTTTTCGATGAATGGTGCATATTGTAGATGGGTAAAGAAAGTATGTGCACAACTCCTCAATTCATAATATTAGCAAGATGACTGGGTCGAGGGTGTACCATGATTGTGGATCAAGAGAAATAGTGGAACTCCTTATTCACCCCACATAAATACTTGACCTATGAGGGGAGGTATGTGACAAACATTTCCATATCATATTCAATTATTGCTTCATTTTGATTCTGATGTCAAGCTCAATTCTCTATATTGATTATCGAAGAGTTGCGTATCATAAATAATACTTTGAAAATTTTTCTCAGTCATAATGAGTTTAGTAAGCAAATTGTTGAGGCCACTATAGGAGGTTGAGGTTTGAAAATTGATGGACAAGGTGTTAATCATGATAATAATGAATACCTCGGCTCTCTTGGAGCTAAGGGATTCATTGCTCCTGCAAGAAAGTCAAGAAGGAAACTTGTGAAGAAGACTCCAGAAACAGAGCTTCCATTTCTCGAAGGTTCACACAAAGTATGGAAAAATAGAGTAAGGCACACAATGCTCAGAACTTAGTCCTTGTTCCACAACAAAGAATAGTAAGGCAGTCACCCATCAACTTATAACATCAGTAGGAAGAATCAAGAGAGTCTTCAGATATTTTTATAACACCTAAGAAGATGAGGACAAATATTTCAGAACCTCGGAGCTTTATACCTTCTAAATTAGAGAATGTTGAGTATGACACGTCAATATTTGATATTCCAGATGTTGATACAAGACATGAGACATCCATCAAACAAGCAAATTCTTCAAAATCTGCTATCCATTTGGTACCTATCAAATTGAAAATGAAGGGTAGGAAGGTTAAGAAGTTGAAACATGAACTTCAAGAATTACTACCTTATATCAATATGTAATGTTGATGAAAAGTGAGCTTCCAAAAATAAGAAGTTGCACATATTAGAATAGAACACTGAGAAAAGGAGATTGAGAACACGAAGGGATAGGGCAAGGGCCAATATCAACATACTCATAGATGTTTCCAGACTCTGCTAGGATAAGTGAGGTTGATTCAATTTTTCCAAATTTTGCAAAACCACCAGTTGACTTTGCTTGCATGAGAAGAAGAAAAAGTGAAAGTGTGGGGGAGATGTTGGGAGACTATTTTGGCTCAATCTACACTACCAATTGGCCTCCTTTTTTTCCATTTTAACCTATCTTTACCTATCCCTTTACTATATTTCCTTCTATTTTTAAGTTAAATGCCAATACAAGCTACAAGGTATTTTATTACTTAATTCGTTGATTTCTCTTACTCTTTAGTGAATTAGAGAAGTAAAGGAATGATTTTACTAACAATGGTTCATGCAGTTTAAATCCTGTAGTGGGCATCTTCCTGTTCTTGTAGTACTACTAGAATTCTATAGCGGCATGTTTCTAGAAGTAGTTTTTCCATGACCTTTTTGGAAAGATGAGGATGAAGTTGGTAAATCCAAGACGGGTTTTGTGCAGAATGTCCCAAATTGAGTACAACACAAGAAGATTTAAAAAAATGGAAACAATTTGGGAGATATGGGAAGATATTCAAGACGAGGTTTCCCATAAATCTGTGTTTTGACAAGATCCTATAACTGCCTCGACGGTTGGGATATTCGCCAAACGTTCTAGTTGATTCGAAGATATGGGTTTTGTAGAGAATTGCATACACATGGACATCCATTATCCAAATTCGCCAACAAAAAAACAATCAGAGTGTTATTCTTGCTCAACACTCCAACCAATTCCTGTAGCACGCACGAGTTTGTTGCGATTTCATGCCTCCAATAACATCCCCATTTTCAAACCCCAAACTAGCGATGTATATTGTAGATGTAGTACATGGCTGAGACCGAAGTGATGTATATTGTAAATGTAGTATGTGTTTGAGAGCCAAAACAATATAATATGTGAATGATGTAAATTGAATAAATGGATAAAATGTATCACTAGCTGCAGATGGACACAAACAGAAATTTGGGGGATAAGTATCCACAAGAGAGGGAAGGGGTCCAAGGGGGAGAGTTTACCCATGTCTATTAAACCAAAACCCATTTCTTATTTCTTTCAAAATTATCCTTATCGTGAACCTTCCATTAGATGTTGAGTGTTCTAGAGCCCAAACAATTCATGTAAGAGGGTGGGTGTGAGAGTGACTTCCCATAGTTATTGAGAACATGGGGGCTGGATACAATCATCCTGGGAAGAGTGTAAGTTAAGAAAGCAATAGAAAGAGAGGAAATTTGTATGGGTAGGAGACCAGAATTATGCATTCACGTTTATGCATAGAGAGTTGTTTTTACATAGAGTTTTCTGGCCAGCAATGGAGTTCTTAGTGCTGAAGCTTGAAGGTAGTTGTTGTGGGCACATTTGGCAGCTGTTTGGAGCTGGAATTTCATAGAGAAAGAGGTTGTGAGACTGTGAATAAAGTTATGTTTGAAATTCATCCAAGGAAGCACACATTTTTCTGCTGGGTGAATTCATGTTACAGTTGTTGAATTCCTGAGGTCCAAACAAGTAGAATTCTTGTCCAACTTGTGTTGGAAGCCCTGGAGGGGAGTGGAAAGGCCTGAGGGACTATGAGAAATGAAGGGGGATTCCATCCCTTGGGTTGTGCAAGTTGAGGGGAAGAGAGTTGGTGGACTAGAATTAACTTTGTGTTAATTGTTGAGAAGGGAACATTAGCCAACTTAAGGGACCATCGTATCTTGTGGATTCATAGCCCCATCTCATGGGTGTCTTGTTGTTGAGAATTGGAACAACAAGGCTATAGTTGGGAGGAACGTCCGTCCTCTAGAACGGGTTGCACATTTTATAAGATAAGTGTTGTTATTTGTTGTGCTTATGCATGTATAATGCTAATATAGATGTTGTGTAATTCACTGTGAATTATATTAGGTTATTATTGCTTACTGTGAGCAAAAAGATGCATCCGTGTCTCTATTTTATGGTTGAGTAATGCTGCTTGTATTTAGTTGTTTCTATGCATAATAAGAGTGATTATATTTAGGTTTTTATTTGTGTGGACAAATGAATGAACTTGAATGTCAAGTTGTGTGTTATTTTCCGCATTTAGATTTAGTATCAAAAAAAATTATTGAGTCATTTTAGCAGTGATGTGACCTAGCTGGGGGATAGGTACGTTACAAAATGGTATTAGAGATTCTAGTTGAACACTGGACCTGTATGGGAAAATAACCAATGCAAATTTGGATAAATTCATTATTACAAACTTTGGTTTGAGCGAATTGGGGAAAAATGGTGGAAAACCATACTTAAAATCCCCAAATTTGTGGGAAAAATCGATATTTAGTTGCCTTAGAAATGTCTGAGATGTTTAATGGTGTGAATCAACCGGATTGTAGAGTTAAATTTGACCTGCAAGGTAAAAAACTCACGTTTTAATGGAGGTCGATAGAGCTGGGAGTGTTCAAAAAATCGACAACCGAGATCATGCTTGATCTTGAGATCAATGACCTAGATTCATTGTGATAAAATTTAAATTTTTTTAATGTTTTTAAGTTTGGCAAGGTTACCAGATCGATGGTTGAGATTCAATTTCAGTGGTTGGGAGAAGAAGATAGATTGACGGCCTAGATTTGTCGGGGATATTCATGAGCAATTTTGTTTTTCCAAGAGAATTCTCTGATGGACGATGATTGGGCGTTGAGGAGATTCACAAGCAATTTTGGTTCGCGAAGAGAAACGATTGATGGTCGATGATCAAGCGCCGGGGAGATCGGTGGGAAATTTTGGTTTACAATAAGAAATCACCGATCACCAATCGTTGACAAAGATCGTATCAATTGTCCAAATTTCCCCCGATTTGAGATCAACAACTCAAATTTAAAAGGTTGTTACAACAATAAAACAATCGATTTTTAAGAATTTTTTGGGTTTTTGAAGATCACGAACTTGCAAGGCGATTTTGAGGTCCTAAACGACGTTTTTAGGCAATCAAAACCCATGAGATTTCCATGGCTTAAATAAAATAACTTGGATAGAGATTTCCAATGAGCTATTCTAAGCGCAAAACAGAGCTCACATGAGAAAGTTAGACTAAAACAATTGAGGTAAAATTTCAGCACTGAATTACTTCTGGAGAGCATAACTCACTCATAAATTTGTTTGAAGCAGATGAGAAGTTTGTGGAAAGCATATGCGTCATAGAAGACAACCATGGATCTATATTTCGGATCTGGGTATGTAAAAATGTGCAAGGAGAGAAATAAGACACCTATAACATACAAGGATAAATTGGGAAAAATAGTCAAAACTTTTCCAGACCATAACTTTCAACTCAGAGCTTGGATTTGAACAAATAAATAGTCGTTGGAAAGGTATTGAGGAGGAGGAGACATATATAAAACAAGAATTTTGATTTGGGCAACAAAAATTTTCAGGAAGTGATAAAAGAGATTTTTGTAGTAGTAAACCAGTGGAAATTGCAACTTGTAAATGTTGTAATGTTTCGCTCAGAACTCAGAATGAGGCATGGGTACAACCGTCAGAAAGATGTTTCGGATAAGAATGAATTTAATGAATCATATTTTGGAATAGTTCATTAATATTCTTCATAATTTAAAATGAAGAATGACATGTAATCTAATTAATAAATATTTTTCAATATGTTTAATTCTAACAACAATTATTGCATGCACATTCTTGCAGAATTAAAGATATAGACCTTAGTTCCTATATGAGAACTAGAGATATGAATGATGCACAAGGGGCTTATAGCCATGAAGAAAAAATCAAAAGTCAACATGTCAGCATGGGTAATGGTGAGACCGAGTCTAATGGAAGAAGAGATAGGAAGGAGCCTGTAACTATGACAAGCCTACATAGAGAAGTATAGAGCTATAGGGTCGATAATGAGAGGATCATGAAGGATCAAGAAGATATACTAGAGAATCCTGAATATGCTACATAAATAAGTTAACAAGGATTCTAGCACAAAGAAATAAGCCAATGCAAGGTAAGTGGAAGCATCCATATCTCATGATAGGAAGGATAATCATGGAGGATCTAGATGGTCAAGGAGTATTAACAGGCATCATCATCATCATTCTCCAAGGTACTCGACTAGAAGAGATTATGCACATTATAGGTTGAAATTTATCCCAAGTATGTCTCTTGTTAGGGATCAAAGAAGGAGAGATAGGTCAGATAGCTTGCAACGAGACTCGAGGAAAATTAAGCCACCATCATTTGATAGAGATAACACGAAAGGAGAATATGCAGAAGCATGGTTGCTGGGAATGAGGAAATATTTCCAGTTACATGACTAATCATTGAATGCAGAAGCCAGAATTGCAATCTACCAACTTCAAGGAAAGGTGTCTATGTGGTGGGATCGGTTGAAGCAAGTTAAGCACCTTGATGAGAAAAAAATATCTTCGAAGTAGTTCAAGAAATATTTTCACCAAAAATACTTGTTAGAAAAATATTACGACAAGAAGATGCAAGAGTTATTTGACATCCAACTTGGGAACATGACTATGGATGAATACAATAAAAATTTCTTGGAACTTCTTAGGTATGTGAGCTTCATCAAAGATGAGAAGGTAAAAATTCAGAGGTTCCTGAGTGGAGTACATCCTTATACAAAGATAAAATTTAGTTTGATGAGCCCAAGAATTTAGAAGAAGCCATAAGAAAGACCAAGTATTTGTATGAGCAGAACAGAGGAAAGACAACTTTCCAAAGGGCCTGGGATGACAAGAAGAAAGGAAATATGGATCAAAGGAAGAAATGATTCAAGCCACCTTTCATAAGAAATAGTTCTCAAGCACATCAACAAGGGAAACCATCTCAAGGTGATCAGAAAATGACAGAGTTCTTGGGAAAGAGGCCAAGACAACAACCCATAAAGTGTTTGGGATGTGAAGGAGATCATGTGCATAAATATTGTTCTCACCAAGAAAATAAGATAAAGACTTTGCATAACATCAAGCAATAGGAGATAGTAAAGGACGTGGGAAAAACCATGCCAAGGATCTATGCAACCTTGAACAATAGACAAGTAGAATAACAATCCCACATGATTGAAGTGGAAGGTAAGATTGATAATCATCCCATAGCTACTTTAAGTGATTATGGAGCTAGCCATAGCTATATAGATCCAAATCTAGTTGAAATATTTCAATTGAAGAAATGTAAGCATGAAAAGTCTTGGTTAGTTTAACTAGATACTAGAACCAATAGAAGAATTAATGAGATTGTTAAAGAATGTCCTATAAACATGAATGGAACTAACACTAAGGCAGATTTGAACATCATACCGCTTGGGTCTTATGAATTCTTGATTGGTATGGATTGGATAGAAATGCATTGTGTTGTTTTAGAATGTTATAACAAGTTTTTTACATGTCTTGACAAGGAAGGGAATCCAAGGACAATGCAAGGTATTCCAAGGTCTATATCTATCGGAGAGATTTCAACGTTACAACTGAAAAGAAGTTTTAGAAAAGGGTGCCAAATATATGCAACCCATATGGAAGAGAAAATGAAGGATAAGGAGCCAAGTATTGAATATTATCCAGTCTTGAAAGAGTTTGAAGACGTGTTTGAGGAGTTGCCAGGATTGCCACCAAAGAACGATGCATATTTTTCTATTTACTTAATGCCTGGAGCTACTCCAGTATCCAAGACTCCCTATAGAATGAGCAAACCAAAGATAAAAGAGTTGCAAATGTAGTTAGAAGATTTGTTAAATAAAAGACTCCCTATAGAATGAGCACACCAAAGCTAAAAGAGTTGCAAATGTAGCTAGAAGATTTGTTAAATAAAGGGTACATACGCCCAAGTGTTTCTCCTTGGGATGCCCCAGTTTTCTTTGTCAAGAAGAAAGATGGAACATTGAGGTTATGTATTGACTTCAGACAACTGAACAAGGTTACAGTTAAGAATAAATATCCTTTGCCAAGGATTGAAGATCTTTTCTATCAGTTGAAAGGAGAAAATATATTCTCCAAGACTGAATTGAGGTCACACTATCATCAAGTGAGAATCAAAGAAGAGGATACTAGCAAAACAACCTTTAGGACAAGATATGGAAACTATGATTTTGTGGTGGTGCCTTTTGGGTTGACAAATGCATCGGATATGTTTATTTGTCTAATGAATGGGGTGTTCAAAGATTTCCTGGAAATTTTTGTCATTGTATTCTTGGATGACATTCTTATCTATTCCACGCTGAAGAGAGAGAATGAGAAACATCTGAGGATGGTGTTACAAGTGTTAAGAGAGCACCAATTGTATGCCAAATTGAGTAAATGCATTGCTTGTCAAATTCAAATCCATTATTTGGGTCACATTGTTTCATAGGATGACATAGCATTGGATTCGGAAAATATTGAAGAAATCAAGAGTTGGTCAACATCAACAAACATTTCAGAGGTTAGATCATTCATGGGTCTATCTGGTTACTACAAGAGATTCATTGCAGGATTCTCCAAGATTGCACACCCAATAAAATCTTTGCAAAAGGAGGGAGTGAAATTTTAGTGGAGTGCCAAGTGTGAAGAAAATTTCCAATGTTCAAAGAATTTGCTAACCAGTGCCCCTATTTAAAGGTTGCAGATCCAGATGAGAATTTTGTTGTGTGCATAGATGCATGCAAGGAAGGGATAGGTGGAGTCCTTATGCAAAACAAGCATGTAATTTGTAATGAGAATAAAAAATCGAAGGAGAATGAAATAAATTATGCTACACATGACTTAGAGTTGGCATCCATAGTACATGCCTTAAGGATGTGGAGGCATTACCTTATGAGAAGAAAATTTGAATTAAGGAGACATACCATAGTGGTCTAAAATATTTATTTGAACATCCAACACTAAATTCTAGACAAAATAGATGGCTGTAATTTCTTAGCGAATATAACTTTGATATCAAGCACCTAAAGGGAAAAGAGAACAAGGTGGTTGATACACTCAATAGAAGGGTGCATAAAATGCATGTTACAACTATTAGTATGTATAGGACATATTTAAAAGATAGAATTCTAGAGGTTGTAATAACGTATCAACATTACATGCAAGTTAAAGAAAGATTACATTAGAATGATATATAACAAAAATATAAGGATTACAAGCTGAAAGAGGATGGAATCCTCTTATTTCGGAACAATGTTTGTGTTCCCAATTCTCAGGAATTGAGAAATTTAGTTCTAAAAGAGATGCATAATGTGTCATTTGTTGGACACTAAGGATATCAAAAAACTATTACAATTGTAAGAGGCCAATATTTTTGGCTTGGTATGAAGAAAGATGT
>ML808244.1:151223-175566 GCA_009831015.1 Picea engelmannii
AGATTGTTGTGATTATGATTCTACCACCCTAGTATACCCACCATTCATCATCCTACCTATCCTCCTATATTATATCCACCCCCCGTCATCATATAACCAACAAATTAAAACTGCCATTTTTTCCTATCATTCGACTACCACCTAAATCCATCAAATCATGAATAACACGATCATATTATGAACATAACCCACACATGATTTGACAACCTGTTAATTTTGATTTGATAAATCTTTTTGTTATCTCCTCCCATCGACATTTCAAATCACAATTTGGATATGAAATGGGTCTTCCCAAACGACCACTTCCTGTAACTTGTTTTCCATTCACACCCATTCAATGTTTAGTGTAGAGCTACCAATTCGTTGTGTCCCAACATTTCCATGCCATGATTCTTTTCGATGAATGGTGCATATTGTAGATGGGTAAAGAAAGTATGTGCACAACTCCTCAATTCATAATATTAGCAAGATGACTGGGTCGAGGGTGTACCATGATTGTGGATCAAGAGAAATAGTGGAACTCCTTATTCACCCCACATAAATACTTGACCTATGAGGGGAGGTATGTGACAAACATTTCCATATCATATTCAATTATTGCTTCATTTTGATTCTGATGTCAAGCTCAATTCTCTATATTGATTATCGAAGAGTTGCGTATCATAAATAATACTTTGAAAATTTTTCTCAGTCATAATGAGTTTAGTAAGCAAATTGTTGAGGCCACTATAGGAGGTTGAGGTTTGAAAATTGATGGACAAGGTGTTAATCATGATAATAATGAATACCTCGGCTCTCTTGGAGCTAAGGGATTCATTGCTCCTGCAAGAAAGTCAAGAAGGAAACTTGTGAAGAAGACTCCAGAAACAGAGCTTCCATTTCTCGAAGGTTCACACAAAGTATGGAAAAATAGAGTAAGGCACACAATGCTCAGAACTTAGTCCTTGTTCCACAACAAAGAATAGTAAGGCAGTCACCCATCAACTTATAACATCAGTAGGAAGAATCAAGAGAGTCTTCAGATATTTTTATAACACCTAAGAAGATGAGGACAAATATTTCAGAACCTCGGAGCTTTATACCTTCTAAATTAGAGAATGTTGAGTATGACACGTCAATATTTGATATTCCAGATGTTGATACAAGACATGAGACATCCATCAAACAAGCAAATTCTTCAAAATCTGCTATCCATTTGGTACCTATCAAATTGAAAATGAAGGGTAGGAAGGTTAAGAAGTTGAAACATGAACTTCAAGAATTACTACCTTATATCAATATGTAATGTTGATGAAAAGTGAGCTTCCAAAAATAAGAAGTTGCACATATTAGAATAGAACACTGAGAAAAGGAGATTGAGAACACGAAGGGATAGGGCAAGGGCCAATATCAACATACTCATAGATGTTTCCAGACTCTGCTAGGATAAGTGAGGTTGATTCAATTTTTCCAAATTTTGCAAAACCACCAGTTGACTTTGCTTGCATGAGAAGAAGAAAAAGTGAAAGTGTGGGGGAGATGTTGGGAGACTATTTTGGCTCAATCTACACTACCAATTGGCCTCCTTTTTTTCCATTTTAACCTATCTTTACCTATCCCTTTACTATATTTCCTTCTATTTTTAAGTTAAATGCCAATACAAGCTACAAGGTATTTTATTACTTAATTCGTTGATTTCTCTTACTCTTTAGTGAATTAGAGAAGTAAAGGAATGATTTTACTAACAATGGTTCATGCAGTTTAAATCCTGTAGTGGGCATCTTCCTGTTCTTGTAGTACTACTAGAATTCTATAGCGGCATGTTTCTAGAAGTAGTTTTTCCATGACCTTTTTGGAAAGATGAGGATGAAGTTGGTAAATCCAAGACGGGTTTTGTGCAGAATGTCCCAAATTGAGTACAACACAAGAAGATTTAAAAAAATGGAAACAATTTGGGAGATATGGGAAGATATTCAAGACGAGGTTTCCCATAAATCTGTGTTTTGACAAGATCCTATAACTGCCTCGACGGTTGGGATATTCGCCAAACGTTCTAGTTGATTCGAAGATATGGGTTTTGTAGAGAATTGCATACACATGGACATCCATTATCCAAATTCGCCAACAAAAAAACAATCAGAGTGTTATTCTTGCTCAACACTCCAACCAATTCCTGTAGCACGCACGAGTTTGTTGCGATTTCATGCCTCCAATAACATCCCCATTTTCAAACCCCAAACTAGCGATGTATATTGTAGATGTAGTACATGGCTGAGACCGAAGTGATGTATATTGTAAATGTAGTATGTGTTTGAGAGCCAAAACAATATAATATGTGAATGATGTAAATTGAATAAATGGATAAAATGTATCACTAGCTGCAGATGGACACAAACAGAAATTTGGGGGATAAGTATCCACAAGAGAGGGAAGGGGTCCAAGGGGGAGAGTTTACCCATGTCTATTAAACCAAAACCCATTTCTTATTTCTTTCAAAATTATCCTTATCGTGAACCTTCCATTAGATGTTGAGTGTTCTAGAGCCCAAACAATTCATGTAAGAGGGTGGGTGTGAGAGTGACTTCCCATAGTTATTGAGAACATGGGGGCTGGATACAATCATCCTGGGAAGAGTGTAAGTTAAGAAAGCAATAGAAAGAGAGGAAATTTGTATGGGTAGGAGACCAGAATTATGCATTCACGTTTATGCATAGAGAGTTGTTTTTACATAGAGTTTTCTGGCCAGCAATGGAGTTCTTAGTGCTGAAGCTTGAAGGTAGTTGTTGTGGGCACATTTGGCAGCTGTTTGGAGCTGGAATTTCATAGAGAAAGAGGTTGTGAGACTGTGAATAAAGTTATGTTTGAAATTCATCCAAGGAAGCACACATTTTTCTGCTGGGTGAATTCATGTTACAGTTGTTGAATTCCTGAGGTCCAAACAAGTAGAATTCTTGTCCAACTTGTGTTGGAAGCCCTGGAGGGGAGTGGAAAGGCCTGAGGGACTATGAGAAATGAAGGGGGATTCCATCCCTTGGGTTGTGCAAGTTGAGGGGAAGAGAGTTGGTGGACTAGAATTAACTTTGTGTTAATTGTTGAGAAGGGAACATTAGCCAACTTAAGGGACCATCGTATCTTGTGGATTCATAGCCCCATCTCATGGGTGTCTTGTTGTTGAGAATTGGAACAACAAGGCTATAGTTGGGAGGAACGTCCGTCCTCTAGAACGGGTTGCACATTTTATAAGATAAGTGTTGTTATTTGTTGTGCTTATGCATGTATAATGCTAATATAGATGTTGTGTAATTCACTGTGAATTATATTAGGTTATTATTGCTTACTGTGAGCAAAAAGATGCATCCGTGTCTCTATTTTATGGTTGAGTAATGCTGCTTGTATTTAGTTGTTTCTATGCATAATAAGAGTGATTATATTTAGGTTTTTATTTGTGTGGACAAATGAATGAACTTGAATGTCAAGTTGTGTGTTATTTTCCGCATTTAGATTTAGTATCAAAAAAAATTATTGAGTCATTTTAGCAGTGATGTGACCTAGCTGGGGGATAGGTACGTTACAAAATGGTATTAGAGATTCTAGTTGAACACTGGACCTGTATGGGAAAATAACCAATGCAAATTTGGATAAATTCATTATTACAAACTTTGGTTTGAGCGAATTGGGGAAAAATGGTGGAAAACCATACTTAAAATCCCCAAATTTGTGGGAAAAATCGATATTTAGTTGCCTTAGAAATGTCTGAGATGTTTAATGGTGTGAATCAACCGGATTGTAGAGTTAAATTTGACCTGCAAGGTAAAAAACTCACGTTTTAATGGAGGTCGATAGAGCTGGGAGTGTTCAAAAAATCGACAACCGAGATCATGCTTGATCTTGAGATCAATGACCTAGATTCATTGTGATAAAATTTAAATTTTTTTAATGTTTTTAAGTTTGGCAAGGTTACCAGATCGATGGTTGAGATTCAATTTCAGTGGTTGGGAGAAGAAGATAGATTGACGGCCTAGATTTGTCGGGGATATTCATGAGCAATTTTGTTTTTCCAAGAGAATTCTCTGATGGACGATGATTGGGCGTTGAGGAGATTCACAAGCAATTTTGGTTCGCGAAGAGAAACGATTGATGGTCGATGATCAAGCGCCGGGGAGATCGGTGGGAAATTTTGGTTTACAATAAGAAATCACCGATCACCAATCGTTGACAAAGATCGTATCAATTGTCCAAATTTCCCCCGATTTGAGATCAACAACTCAAATTTAAAAGGTTGTTACAACAATAAAACAATCGATTTTTAAGAATTTTTTGGGTTTTTGAAGATCACGAACTTGCAAGGCGATTTTGAGGTCCTAAACGACGTTTTTAGGCAATCAAAACCCATGAGATTTCCATGGCTTAAATAAAATAACTTGGATAGAGATTTCCAATGAGCTATTCTAAGCGCAAAACAGAGCTCACATGAGAAAGTTAGACTAAAACAATTGAGGTAAAATTTCAGCACTGAATTACTTCTGGAGAGCATAACTCACTCATAAATTTGTTTGAAGCAGATGAGAAGTTTGTGGAAAGCATATGCGTCATAGAAGACAACCATGGATCTATATTTCGGATCTGGGTATGTAAAAATGTGCAAGGAGAGAAATAAGACACCTATAACATACAAGGATAAATTGGGAAAAATAGTCAAAACTTTTCCAGACCATAACTTTCAACTCAGAGCTTGGATTTGAACAAATAAATAGTCGTTGGAAAGGTATTGAGGAGGAGGAGACATATATAAAACAAGAATTTTGATTTGGGCAACAAAAATTTTCAGGAAGTGATAAAAGAGATTTTTGTAGTAGTAAACCAGTGGAAATTGCAACTTGTAAATGTTGTAATGTTTCGCTCAGAACTCAGAATGAGGCATGGGTACAACCGTCAGAAAGATGTTTCGGATAAGAATGAATTTAATGAATCATATTTTGGAATAGTTCATTAATATTCTTCATAATTTAAAATGAAGAATGACATGTAATCTAATTAATAAATATTTTTCAATATGTTTAATTCTAACAACAATTATTGCATGCACATTCTTGCAGAATTAAAGATATAGACCTTAGTTCCTATATGAGAACTAGAGATATGAATGATGCACAAGGGGCTTATAGCCATGAAGAAAAAATCAAAAGTCAACATGTCAGCATGGGTAATGGTGAGACCGAGTCTAATGGAAGAAGAGATAGGAAGGAGCCTGTAACTATGACAAGCCTACATAGAGAAGTATAGAGCTATAGGGTCGATAATGAGAGGATCATGAAGGATCAAGAAGATATACTAGAGAATCCTGAATATGCTACATAAATAAGTTAACAAGGATTCTAGCACAAAGAAATAAGCCAATGCAAGGTAAGTGGAAGCATCCATATCTCATGATAGGAAGGATAATCATGGAGGATCTAGATGGTCAAGGAGTATTAACAGGCATCATCATCATCATTCTCCAAGGTACTCGACTAGAAGAGATTATGCACATTATAGGTTGAAATTTATCCCAAGTATGTCTCTTGTTAGGGATCAAAGAAGGAGAGATAGGTCAGATAGCTTGCAACGAGACTCGAGGAAAATTAAGCCACCATCATTTGATAGAGATAACACGAAAGGAGAATATGCAGAAGCATGGTTGCTGGGAATGAGGAAATATTTCCAGTTACATGACTAATCATTGAATGCAGAAGCCAGAATTGCAATCTACCAACTTCAAGGAAAGGTGTCTATGTGGTGGGATCGGTTGAAGCAAGTTAAGCACCTTGATGAGAAAAAAATATCTTCGAAGTAGTTCAAGAAATATTTTCACCAAAAATACTTGTTAGAAAAATATTACGACAAGAAGATGCAAGAGTTATTTGACATCCAACTTGGGAACATGACTATGGATGAATACAATAAAAATTTCTTGGAACTTCTTAGGTATGTGAGCTTCATCAAAGATGAGAAGGTAAAAATTCAGAGGTTCCTGAGTGGAGTACATCCTTATACAAAGATAAAATTTAGTTTGATGAGCCCAAGAATTTAGAAGAAGCCATAAGAAAGACCAAGTATTTGTATGAGCAGAACAGAGGAAAGACAACTTTCCAAAGGGCCTGGGATGACAAGAAGAAAGGAAATATGGATCAAAGGAAGAAATGATTCAAGCCACCTTTCATAAGAAATAGTTCTCAAGCACATCAACAAGGGAAACCATCTCAAGGTGATCAGAAAATGACAGAGTTCTTGGGAAAGAGGCCAAGACAACAACCCATAAAGTGTTTGGGATGTGAAGGAGATCATGTGCATAAATATTGTTCTCACCAAGAAAATAAGATAAAGACTTTGCATAACATCAAGCAATAGGAGATAGTAAAGGACGTGGGAAAAACCATGCCAAGGATCTATGCAACCTTGAACAATAGACAAGTAGAATAACAATCCCACATGATTGAAGTGGAAGGTAAGATTGATAATCATCCCATAGCTACTTTAAGTGATTATGGAGCTAGCCATAGCTATATAGATCCAAATCTAGTTGAAATATTTCAATTGAAGAAATGTAAGCATGAAAAGTCTTGGTTAGTTTAACTAGATACTAGAACCAATAGAAGAATTAATGAGATTGTTAAAGAATGTCCTATAAACATGAATGGAACTAACACTAAGGCAGATTTGAACATCATACCGCTTGGGTCTTATGAATTCTTGATTGGTATGGATTGGATAGAAATGCATTGTGTTGTTTTAGAATGTTATAACAAGTTTTTTACATGTCTTGACAAGGAAGGGAATCCAAGGACAATGCAAGGTATTCCAAGGTCTATATCTATCGGAGAGATTTCAACGTTACAACTGAAAAGAAGTTTTAGAAAAGGGTGCCAAATATATGCAACCCATATGGAAGAGAAAATGAAGGATAAGGAGCCAAGTATTGAATATTATCCAGTCTTGAAAGAGTTTGAAGACGTGTTTGAGGAGTTGCCAGGATTGCCACCAAAGAACGATGCATATTTTTCTATTTACTTAATGCCTGGAGCTACTCCAGTATCCAAGACTCCCTATAGAATGAGCAAACCAAAGATAAAAGAGTTGCAAATGTAGTTAGAAGATTTGTTAAATAAAAGACTCCCTATAGAATGAGCACACCAAAGCTAAAAGAGTTGCAAATGTAGCTAGAAGATTTGTTAAATAAAGGGTACATACGCCCAAGTGTTTCTCCTTGGGATGCCCCAGTTTTCTTTGTCAAGAAGAAAGATGGAACATTGAGGTTATGTATTGACTTCAGACAACTGAACAAGGTTACAGTTAAGAATAAATATCCTTTGCCAAGGATTGAAGATCTTTTCTATCAGTTGAAAGGAGAAAATATATTCTCCAAGACTGAATTGAGGTCACACTATCATCAAGTGAGAATCAAAGAAGAGGATACTAGCAAAACAACCTTTAGGACAAGATATGGAAACTATGATTTTGTGGTGGTGCCTTTTGGGTTGACAAATGCATCGGATATGTTTATTTGTCTAATGAATGGGGTGTTCAAAGATTTCCTGGAAATTTTTGTCATTGTATTCTTGGATGACATTCTTATCTATTCCACGCTGAAGAGAGAGAATGAGAAACATCTGAGGATGGTGTTACAAGTGTTAAGAGAGCACCAATTGTATGCCAAATTGAGTAAATGCATTGCTTGTCAAATTCAAATCCATTATTTGGGTCACATTGTTTCATAGGATGACATAGCATTGGATTCGGAAAATATTGAAGAAATCAAGAGTTGGTCAACATCAACAAACATTTCAGAGGTTAGATCATTCATGGGTCTATCTGGTTACTACAAGAGATTCATTGCAGGATTCTCCAAGATTGCACACCCAATAAAATCTTTGCAAAAGGAGGGAGTGAAATTTTAGTGGAGTGCCAAGTGTGAAGAAAATTTCCAATGTTCAAAGAATTTGCTAACCAGTGCCCCTATTTAAAGGTTGCAGATCCAGATGAGAATTTTGTTGTGTGCATAGATGCATGCAAGGAAGGGATAGGTGGAGTCCTTATGCAAAACAAGCATGTAATTTGTAATGAGAATAAAAAATCGAAGGAGAATGAAATAAATTATGCTACACATGACTTAGAGTTGGCATCCATAGTACATGCCTTAAGGATGTGGAGGCATTACCTTATGAGAAGAAAATTTGAATTAAGGAGACATACCATAGTGGTCTAAAATATTTATTTGAACATCCAACACTAAATTCTAGACAAAATAGATGGCTGTAATTTCTTAGCGAATATAACTTTGATATCAAGCACCTAAAGGGAAAAGAGAACAAGGTGGTTGATACACTCAATAGAAGGGTGCATAAAATGCATGTTACAACTATTAGTATGTATAGGACATATTTAAAAGATAGAATTCTAGAGGTTGTAATAACGTATCAACATTACATGCAAGTTAAAGAAAGATTACATTAGAATGATATATAACAAAAATATAAGGATTACAAGCTGAAAGAGGATGGAATCCTCTTATTTCGGAACAATGTTTGTGTTCCCAATTCTCAGGAATTGAGAAATTTAGTTCTAAAAGAGATGCATAATGTGTCATTTGTTGGACACTAAGGATATCAAAAAACTATTACAATTGTAAGAGGCCAATATTTTTGGCTTGGTATGAAGAAAGATGTTACCGATTATTTGGATAAATGCATGGAATGTTAGAAGGTAAAGGTTGAGCATAGACATCCAATGTGATCACTGCATCCATTTCTCATTCCTGAATGGAAGTGGGAAGTTGTTACTATCAATTTCATTACCAAATTTCCTATGAAAACAAGGCAAAATGATTCCATCATGGTAGTGGTGGACAAGCTTACAAAGGCTGCACATTTCATTTCGGTAAAAGTAACTCATAAGGCAACCAACATTGCAGAAATTTACATGAGAGAAACTGGTAGACTACATGGTGTGCCTAAGGCAATAGTGTCAGATCAGGATCCCAAGTTCAATTTCAATTTTTGGAAGGGGTTGTTTAAGGGATTTAGGACAAATTTGAATTTTAGTACAACATATCACCCAGAGTCAGATGTGAAGACAAAGATAATTAATTAGATAATTGAGGATATGTTAAGAGTGTATGTAATGAATTCTTCTAGGTGGGAGACTATATCCATTTAGTTGATTTTGCCTACAATAATGGGTATCAATAATCATTGAAGATGATCTCATTTGAAGCATTATATGGCAAAAAATGCAACACGCCAAAAAGTTGGGATAACCCAACAGACAAAGTAGTGATTGGGTTGGAATTGTTCAAAGAAATGAAATAACAAATGGTAAAGATCAGACAGAACTTGAAAGTTTCCCAAGATAGGAAAAATAATTATGTCTATGAAAGAAGAACACATAGAGAATTTAAAGTGAGAGAGCATGTGTTTTTAAAATTTAAAGCCTAGAGAAGCTCGTTGAAACTGGGAAGTTGCCCAAAGTTGGCAGCGAGATATTGCGTGCCTTTTGAGGTCTTATAAAAGATAAGACTAGTTGCATATATTGTTGGTTGTGGAGCGTGATTATCTTCTTGATTTATATGCAGGTATTCTTAGCCCCCTTCTGCAAGGGGTTCGGGGGCGGAGCCCCCGAGGAATATTTTTTGGGGAAATTGTCTTGTAAAATATTGTAATTTCATAGTCAATTTGGATCGTTCATTATAAGGTTGCAGATCTAACAATATAAGTTATGTTAGGGTTTTTTTTCCCTAGATGGAAACCTTCTTTTCTTGAGGGAATTGTGTTGCGACTGTGTATGTGAGTAAATATTTTATTCTGAGAGAAGAGACCGTGAGAGAAAGAAGAGGAAGTTACAATGTATGTGTTGTAGGTTGTATCCCTTCATTTTGTTGGATAATAAAAAGGAGAGACCTGGAAATTTCTCTTGTGGATGTATCCCACGCTGGGTGAACCACGTATATCTGTGTCTCTATTGTATTTTGTATCTTCTATTTTTTATTTCCACATTTGTTTTATTTTATTGCTTTACGATCTTGTTTTTCTAATAATTGGTATCAGACCCAAAGATAAATCACAGGAAAAGAGGGTCCCTGGTTCGAGTGGGAGCAATGGAGGAAGATGGAAAGTTTAAGGTCGAGAAATTTAATGACCAAAACTATCAGCTATGGAAGATGAAAATGGAAGATTATTTATATCAGAAGGATCTTTACCTACCGTTGGGAAGAATAACAAAGAAGTCGACAACCATGAAGGACGAAGAATGGGAGGTTCTTGACATAAATGAACTAGGAGTGAAATGGTTGTGCCTGGAAACATCGATGGCTTTCAATATTTTGAAATAAAAGACAACAGATGATATGATGAGTGCATTGGCTAAACTATATGAAAAACCCTTGGCTTCCAAGAAGGTATAGATGTGAGAAGGCGGGTATGTTTCCGATCATTTAAATGAATTTAATACGGTTACTAATCAACTAAGTTCTGTAAAAGTGGACTTTGATGATGAGGTTAGGGATATTCTAATCTTGTGCTCATTGCCAGAAAGATGGAATGGATTGGTCATGGTTGTAAGTAACTCTGTCTTTGGTTCAAACACAATGAAATTTGATAATGTTGTTGGTATTATCCTTAGCGAGGAAATGTGACGGGAAAGCATAGGTGAGACATTAGGTAATACATTGACCGCGAAGAACAGAGGAAGGCAAAAGGAAAGAGGAAAGAGTCCAAGGAACCATGAGAATTATAAAAAGGGAAGATCCAAATCCAAACTAGGAAATATAAAGTGTTTGAATTTCGGGGAAGAAAGGAAATCTGAAGAAATACTGGAGAGCTCCAAAGAAACAAAGAGATGGACAACATGAAAAAAATCAAGAAGCAAATGTAGTAGGTAATGTGTTACAAGATGCTTTGGTCATTTCTTTATATAATATTACTGATTGTTGGGTAGTAGATTCAAGGGATTCATTTCATGCCACACCCCATAGGAAATATTTTCAAGATTATGTTCAAGGTGATTTTGGACAGATTCATTTGGGTGATGATGCACCATGTAAAATTGTTGGACTAGGTAAGGTACAAATAAAGCAAAAGAATGGAAACCAATGCCTGAAAGAGGTAAGATATATTCCATATATGTGAAAAAACCTAATTTCAACAAGGAAATTGGAAAGTGAAAGCTGTATATCTACATTTACAAATAAGGCATGGAAGGTCACTAAAGGATCACTGGTGATAGCAAAAGGAGAGAAGGTAGGTACATTGCATTTGTGTATTGGTAATGCTAACTCTTCTATCTCTTTAGCTTCTATAGGAGTGGATACAAAACTGTGGAATCATAGGCTTGGACACATGAGTGAGAAGGGGATGCAAGTACTTCACAAAAGGAATTTGTTTCCAGATCTTAAACAAATTGATTTGGATTTCTGTGAGCACAGTATTTATGGAAAACATAAGAGAGTCATATTTCTCAGAGTCGAAAAGGAAAAGAAAAGTGAAAATTTGCATCTTGTTCATAAATATGTATGGGGACCAGCTCAGGTATCATCTCTTGGTGGTTCTTGTTATTATGTTACGTTTATTGATGGTGCAACTAGAAAAAATTGGGTTTATTGCATTCAACAAAAATCTAATGTTTTTGACACTTTTAAGAAATGAAAAGCTTTGGTTGAGAATGAGATAGGAAAAAAGGTTGAAGTGTCTCAGATCGGACAATGGAGATGAATATTGTAGTAAGGAGTTTGATGATTACTGTTCGTACCATGGGATTGATAGATAGAAGACAATTCCAGGAACATGACAAGAAAATGGTGTGTCAAAAAGGATGAACATGACAATCATGGAGCGCACAAGGAGTATGAGATTGCATGTTGGGTTGCCCTTATAGTTCTAGGCATATGTTGTAGATATTGTTGTTTACTTAATAAACAGAGGAACGTCAAGCTCTTTGGATGGTGGCATTGCAGAGGATGCATGGATAGGTAAAAAGGTATTTGAGGTTTGACAAGTTTATGACAGAACAAGGTTATAATATATGTCATTCTAATCATTGTGTTTATTTTAAGAGGCTAGAAAATGGAAGCTATATTATCTTCCTATTGTATGTAGATGACATGATTGTTGCAGTGTCTAACATGCAGGATATACATGTGCTCAAAAGGAAATTATCTAATTCATTTGCGATGAAGGATTTTGGTGGTGCAAATAAAATCCTTGGTATGAGAATAATAAGAGACAGGAAAAATCACAAATTGACATTGTCTTAGGGTGAGTACATAGATAAGATGTTGGAGAGGTTTAAAATGCAGAATGCAAAACCAGTTAGTACACCTTTGGCCAACCATTTAAAATTAACCAAGCAAATATGCAGGAGGAGATAGAATACATGTTCAAGGTCCCTTATTCATCAACAATTGGTAGCTTGATGTATGCAATGGTTTGCACAAGCCCAGATATTGCACATTAGTGGGAGTTGCGAGCAGGTATATGAACAATCCAAGTAAAGAACATTGGGAGGCAATAAAGTGAATTCTTAGGTATTTGAGAGGTACTAGTACTCATGCATTATATTTTGGAAGTTCAAAAACTATTCTACAGGGATATGTTGATTTAGATATGGTAGGTGATAAAGATAGAAGGAGGAGAACCGCAGGGTATGTTTTTACTGTAGGTGGAACAACAGTAAGTTGGATTTCAAAATTGCAAAAGGTTATTGCACTTTCAACAATAGAAGCAAAGTATGTTGCTGCTACAGAGGCTAGTAAAGAGATGATTTGGTTACAGGGTTTATGGAGGAATTGAGAAAGAAGCAAGAGAATAGCAGGTTGTACTGTGACAATGAGAGTGCCATTCATCTTGCAAATAAGTCGGCCTTCCGTTCTAAGACTAAGCATATACAATTCAGGTACCATTTCATACGATCCATCTCGAAAGATGGACATTTGAAGTTGGAAAATATACATACTAGCCAAATTCTCGCAGACATGTTAACAAAGGTAGTAACCAAAGAGAAACTGAGTTTCTGCTCAGTTTCAGTTGGTCTTCAAGCATGAAGTTGAAGATGAGAAATTTTCCAAGTCCAAGGTGGATCATAGTCTAGAAAGTAGAACAACAATAGAGTTGTTGTGATCAGTTTCCAAGTGGGAGATTGTTGGTTATGGAGCTTGATTATCTTCCTGATTTATATGCAGGTATGCCTAGTCCCTTTCTGCCAGTGGGCCCCCATCCAGGGGTTCGGGGGTGGAGCCCCCTGAGGAATTGTTTTTGGGAAAATTTTCTTGTAAAATATTGTAATTTCATAGTCAATCTGGATCGTTCATTATAAGGTCGCAGATCTAACGATAGAAGTTATGTTATGGTTTTTTGCCCTAGAAGGCAACCCTCTTTTCTTAAGGGATCAATTGCATTGTGGTTGTGTATGTTAGTGAATATTGTATTCTAAGAGAGGAGACTGTGAACAAGAAGAGGAAGTTACAACGGGCATGATGTAGGTTGTATCCCTTCATTTTGCTAGATAATAAAAAGGAAGGACCTGACAATTTCTCTAGTGGATGTAGCCCACACTAGGTGAACCACATATATATGTGTCTCTATTGTATTTCATATATTCTATGTTTTATTTTATTGCTCCATGATCCTATTTTTATAACATACATGCTGGCATTACCTACATCCATGAGAATTCATAATATGTTTCATATATCTTTATTAAAAAAGTATGTACCTGATCCCAATCATGTGATTGATTTTTGGTGGAACACGAAGGGGATTTCTGAGTGGAACCAGTGTGCATCCTAGACCAGAAAGTCAGAGTGCTTAGGAATGAAGCCATCAACTTGGTAAAGGTTCAATGGACCTGTTACGGTTCTGAAGACGCTACATGGGAGCACGAGGAAGCCATGTGGGAAGCATACCCACAATTTTATGAGAATTTTGAAGAAAACCGAATGTACATTTGTACATAAGTGAATAAAGACTCCAGTTTGGAAGTTGAAGTATATGGAGCCACAAATACGAGATTTCCTATCCAACTGATGTATGGGTTGAGGGGAAAGGGGAGTTGTTGGTTTGAATTGTTGTGTGAGTCATTAATTTGCGAAATTATCAAGTATTTTGATATAATGTTTTTATATATGTCAGTGTGTAAACTATATGGTTATGTGTACTGAGGACATTGCAGTTTGTAGGGGGAGGGGAATGTAACATCCATGTTTTCAAACCCCAAACTAGCAATGTATATTGTATATGTAGTACATGGTCGAGAGCCAACTCATGTATATTGCAAATGTAGTATGTTGTTGAGAGCCAAAATGATGTAATATGTGAATGATGTCAATTGAATAAATGGATAAAATGCATCGTCAATTGCAGATGGACATGGATGGAGTTTTGGGGGATAAGTATCCACAAGAGAGGGAAGGGGTCCAAGGGGGAGAGTTTATCGATGTTTATTAAAACAAAACCCATTTCTTATTTCTTTAAAAATTATCCTTACCATGAACCTTCCATTAGTTGTTGAGTGTTCTAGAGCCCATTCATTGAATTCATGTAAGAGGGTAGGTGTGAGAGTCACTTCCCATAGTTATTGAGAGAAGGGGGGATGAGTAGAATCAGCTTGGGGAAGATTGCAAGTCAAGCAAACAAGAGAAAGAGAGGAAATCTATATGGGTAAGAGACCAGAATTATGCATTCACATTTTTGCACGGAGAGTAGTTTTTACATGGAGTTTTTTGTCCAGCAATGGAGTTCTGAGTGTTGGAGCTTGAAGGAAGTTGTTGTGGGTACGTTTGGCAGCTATTTGGAGCTGGAATTTTGTGGAGAAAGAGGTTGCAAGCTTGTGAGTGAAGTTCTGTTCAAAATTCATCCAAGGAAGCATGCATTTTGTTGCTGGGTGAATTTGTGTTACAACTGTAGAATTCATGAGGTCCAAACAAGTAGAATTATTGTCCAACTTGTGTTGGATTCCCTAGAGGGGAGGGGAAAGGCTCGAGGGACTGTGAGCAGTGAAGGGAGATTCCATCCCTTGTGTTGTGCAGGTTGAGGGGAAGAGATTTGGTGGAATAGAATTAATTGTAAGTTGGTTGTTGAGAAGGGAACATTAGTCAGCCTCATGGGCCACCGTCTCTTGTGAACTCATAGCCCCATCTCGGGGGTGTCTTTTTATTGAGAACTGGAACAACAAGGCTACAATTAAGAGGAATGTCCATCCTCTGCAACGAGATGCACATTTTATAACACAAGTGTTGTTATTTGTTGTTTTTATGCATGTATAATGATAATATAGAGGTTGTGCAATTTACTCTGAATTATATTTTGTTATTATTGCTTACTGCGAGCAAAAAGATGCATTCATGTCTCTATTTTATGGTTGAATAATGATGCATGTATTTAGTTGTTGTTTTGCATAGTAAGAGTGATTATATTTATGTGTTTATTAGTATGGACAATTGATTGAACTTGAATGTCAAGTTGTGTGTTATTTTTTTCATTTAGATTTAATATCATAAATTTTTATTGAGTCGTTTTAGTAGTGACATGACCCAACTGGGGGGATAGCTATGTTACACCTTTGGTCATGAAATTGTAACAGAATGACTTATTATGAAATTGTGTTGTCTGAATTGGTTTGTGTGAAGCTAATGTTGTAATGTCCCGACTATCCTAGGTAGATTGCACGAGATTAGAGGTTAAGAACTATTATTTTTTAATTTGAATGTCATTGTATAAATATCAGAGGCATTCATGCATGAACATATGGATTGATAGACTGATAATAGCATTTATGTACATTGTTGATTTTGGAATATAAAGATTGGTTTATGCACATTTATCTATTGAGTTTCTGAGCTCGTAAGTGTGTAGTAGGCATAATTCTAAGAGAATACAGAGCCCCCTTCATCTTAGAAGTAGCACCCTAGTTTGTTTTGTTTATTTCATTGCATTAGTATTAATTGTAATTTTGTTATTGATAGTAATTTGTTAAGTTCAATTCTTATAGACAGTTCAATAGAATTTTGTAGTGAGGATAGTTAATTAATGTTGCAGTTTATTCATGCTTGTAATTTAGCTATTTCTCGTTAACATGAAGTTTCAAGCTTGATTGCTCGACTATTTAATTGGTGATTCTCTGGACAAGAATTGTCAAGAGCTGCAGATTGGTGCAACTGGCGATTTCCATTATTCACTGATCAACAATTGCCCATGATAGATACCTTGATCACATGCATTAGTTTTTTATATTATTGCTTCTATTTTTAGTTGAAGGTTGTCAATCTAACCAATAGAGTGGATCCAACAGAGTACTGTTCAATATAAAAACTATATTCAACCTACAATCCTACCTTACAATATCCATTGTTAGATGAGCAACCATTTGCAGAGAGTTATGATTTGATTTATTGTTGATGTGAGTTTATTTAATTCCCTAGTGCAATTTCATTTGATGTCGTATGCATTGAAAAACTAGTTTCTGCAGGATCAAATTAGATGCTTCATTGTCAATCCATGGTCATGACCATGAATGAAGTACCCTCTAAAAAACAGATTTTTAAGAGATGCATTACTACACATACCTATCATTTAATTCCTCATTGATTGGAAAACTGCTCATGTGAAGAATATTTTTTGCATTAATTAGTTCTAGTTGTTTTCATTAGCACATAGATCTTAGATTAGGCTCTGATCCTGTATATACTTTGCTTGCATCTCACAAGCTTACAATCCCCCAGATTGATGATTTAAAGTCAGGAATTCATGCATATAAATATCCCCATAGTGATGCAATATGGGTTTAAAACCCCCTTGTTGACGATTAAAATCGCAAGGAATTTCTCCCGCAAAGTATTGCTAAAGCCCTATTATTTAAACTATGCTAATAATATAATACTAGTAGGTGGGACCCCCTTGTAGACTGGAGGCTCAGAGATAGTCATATTACACATTTTTTGTTGTTGTTTCAATGCTTCTTATAGGGTCCTATATGGTAGACAATGCAGTCTTGGTTTCATTTTGACATAGTGACAGGTGGATGATGCATTTTATGGGATGTTCTGCAATTTAAAGCATTATTTTTATCTTATGATTGGCATATATTTACAGTTGCTATGTTTAATCATGTCACAAATCACCATGATTTATTACCTAGCCACACCTACACAAGAAATATGTTAGAAATAACATAACCAAAACAAAGAAAAGAAAAAAAAATTATGGAAAAAAATCCTAAAAGGAAAGGATCTATGTTTGAGTTATGTTAAGGATTATATGCAAATGGAAAGGTAAAGGATGTTAGTATTAGTCCTAACTATTACGTGGTTGGTTAGTGGCTATGCGATTTTCATTTGATTATTTTGGGTGCATATATTATTGCACTACCTATGATATGGCATAAGAGCTTTGCAAAGGTTAACGTGCGAATGATTTGGGTGGCACATTGGACAAGGAATATTGTCGCAGATTTCAATGGTTTGGAAATTGATTACATGGTTTAATGCATTGGTGAATGTTGGTTGTCTTCTACTTTAGAATTGAAAAGGATAGGAAATGGAAGCGACGTGCAGTAAATGCACGTCGCTCCATACTCCCCCCATTAGGCCGTCACCCTAGTATTGTTCTTTGTTGCATTCGGTCTGTTGGTGGTTAAGCTCTGAAACGCTCGACCAACTTGCCCTTTCAAGCTCTCTGTTACAGGTATGGTTATTGTTCACCCCATCCATGAATTACGCTTTGTGTATGAACAAACAATGGCTCAATAATGCTTGGGTTTGTGTTTTCCTGAGAATTGAAATTGTGTAAATGCGTGATTCTTCTCTCTGGAATGATTTTGTAATGGTTCGGATTGCAAGCAAAAGA
This sequence comes from Picea engelmannii, assembly GCA_009831015.1. Taxonomy (NCBI): domain Eukaryota; kingdom Viridiplantae; phylum Streptophyta; class Pinopsida; order Pinales; family Pinaceae; genus Picea; species Picea engelmannii. The sequence goes on from ML808244.1 coordinate 169,070, forward strand.
ATTGGTTTTTGGTTGAGTTGTGCATTCGTTGGTTGCTCTGTTGGTTAAAAACGTGGTGGGTCTCTGTGGATTTTTAAATGAATATGGGTATTATCGTTGTGTTAAATGGTGGAGGGTTTCACTCTGTGTATTATTATCGGTTGCTTTCTCACAGTCATGAGTGTAACCCTATCCAGTCGTGTTCAGACTGCCATTTGGTTGTTGTGTATTTCTCGTACCAGAGTCGTGGTTGTAGCTCATTCTCAGTGTCTTGGCACCAAATTATCTCGAGAATCGGTCTGAGGGTGGCCATAATGTTGATATATATCGTATGGTTATGGAGTGATATGAGTTATGCCTCGATATTATGCATCCTCACTGGCATTGTTGTCAAATGGTTCATCTCTTAAGAAAATCGACAGAGGTTATATCTCTGTGTGTTCTTTGTAACCATCACTGTTCAGTGGACATCCACCTCTCTTCTGCAAACGTAAAACACACTATGCATCATTTTTTTACCCTACCCATCGTTGTTTCCTTTGTGACTAACTATTGTTCCATTGCACAGACCGAGAGTTATAAGGAAACCCTGTGGATTTCTACTGTGCTTATATCGAAAGAGTTTTTTCATGTGGTTGATATGTCCCTAAGGACCTCCAGTTCTATGTGTTATTGTTGAATGAGCACATTCTTGATTGTTTCCTTGTATTTGTTGTGATAAAGCCTGATTTTAAATCCCCAATGTCCTACTCCCTTTGGGCATCTCCTGGTTGTCAAGAATTGGTTTATCAAGTGAAGTGGTTATGAAAGTTTTCATCGAGTACCTATCTTGTCTTTCTATGATTAATTTGGTTGAAAGGTTGTGATTGGGAATGAGTAATAATATGCAGTCGAGGGCTATTATCCTCTCGTTATGTTTCCACTCACTGTGTTCTTACAGTGTTGTCTTAATTGCAAAATGGAAACACCTGTGTGTTTCACTAGGCCCGATCAGGGTTATAGAAAATTATTGAATTGGTAACTGTGTGTATTTGGTTATGTTCATTGTGCGTATATTATTAAATCGTCGTGCATATTGGAAATAGTTACATCGACAATGATGAGGTTCAAAGTTTTATGTGGACTGTGATTTCATTGCAAAGCCTTATTTGTTGATATAATGAAGAAAGTGTGTAATCGAGCATGTTTGGAAGTCTGTTCGTATTTGGAAAGGGACTTGGGCATACGTTTTAATTGGCCGATTGTGAATTGGTAAACAGTGTATGATATTTTTATAAGTAATGCATTATGGGAATCGAGATAGAGGTGGAGCAATATTGTTGTGTGTTTTCTTTAAATTCTTAAAAGGAAAGAAAAAGAATTAAAGACCAAGCATTTTCTTAACAAGACTGTTGAATGGAAAGTTGTTTCGATTATGAATATGATTGCACAGACTGTTCTAATTGAGAAGCTTTGAGAAATTTAAATGATGTGACAACAAAAAATTTAATACAAAGTGAGTGTTGATATGGTGTTGGTATTTTTTGTATTGAGTTTAGTACAGAGTTATGTTTTACTTGATTTGTTTTATAAACAATATTCGTTATTTCTCTGCCATACTCTCACTTTTCCGCACATTACAAATCCCTTCACCTTCCCAAATCCACTATTCACGTCCTGTTCTTAAAATTAAATTATAGTTAAATGAAAACTTTGTATTATAGTAGTTGAAGGATGTCACATGGATGAGTTACAATTGATATGTTTTGTTATTACAATACAGTTGATTGTTTGATGATTTGTTGAGAAGTAACCATGATATACCCCCTTTCATTTTACCATTTTTCGCTCAATACAACCCCTCATATATCCCAGAACCCTTATTCACCCCCTGCTCATTGACAAGTATTAAATGATTTTTATGGATTGGATTGCATAAGTCTGATGTGTTGTTGAACCAAACTTTATTTCATATTTAAAGAGATGTCACGTATGGTTTGATGAAAAAACTAGTTGCTAATAAATAATGCATACATGAATGAGCTTCTTCAGCAGAGGTAGCCATGGTCGAAATAACAGGGGAAGAGGAAATTGGAACATGGGCCCTAGAAGGCCAAGTTTTTCTATACATTTTGATGCAGACTCACAAGAGTTGAACCAACTATTGCAAGCTGGATTTTTTAACTGGACTGGACAAGGAGTGGTCGAACCTAGGCCAGAAAAGCCTCCTTTCCAAGCCCCGCATGTCCAAGGTATCCTAGTTCCCCCTCATGTCTCATTACAACCTGAAGTCCCTAATAATAACGGATGACAAGAGATTGTTCACCCGATAGTCTCCCAACATCGTCGCTGGACCATTTTGTCTCTACCTGCTCCTCCTCCACCGGTTAACCCAATTGTCCAAGATTCCCCTACACACTCACCAGTACAGTCTTCCCACACAAGCAAGAGATTAAAAACCGAATCCCACCATGCACCTGATAAAGGAAAGGATGCTACTTCCCCCTCCTCTTCCTCAAGTGGCTCTGCCAAATCCGTTTCATCCCCCATGCACTTGAGAGATTATTTATCTCATGTTATCAGTGAAATCAAGCATAATGGCTCCACACAGCCTAAGGAAAATTCAGAGAAATCAAAGGGAGACAGTAGAAACAAAGGGAAGATTGCCTCCCAAAGTGGCAAATATAGTTTTTGAGTGCTTTTATTTATTGATTGTTGAGAACAGTTGACTGCTGAAGTTTTGGACAACACACTATTTTTGGATATGTTGGATATTATATTTTTTGGATATGGTTTCAAATATCATTGATATGAATTTTCAAAATTATGAGAGTGATGATGGGAGCCACAAGGAGAGATGTGTTTGATTGATTAACTAGTTGTGTTTATGTTTGTTAAGAAACTAAAGGGAGTCACAAGGGGTCCCACCTACTAGTTATTATTTATTAAAGACCCTTATTATTATTTTATTAATTCCCCCCCTAAACTAAAAATTAGTTGAGTTTTAATTAACTTAACTAAAAGAGGTAGTTTAACTACTTCAACTAATTCTAATTGCTTAAAGGCAAAAAGAGAAGGAGGAACAAAGGGGAGAATAGAAGGAAAAATCATACTAAGGTCTTCTCTTGAGTTTTATTGAGATAGTTCAGTTTTCATTCATTCTTTAATTCATTGAAAACCTAATTCTCTTTTATGACAGCATGATCATATTGTAGACAACAAGATTCAATGTTGAATTACATCATTTAGACACTTGTTTTTCAAAGGTGTTTATCTATCTTTGATAGTCTGTGTAGACTTGTCTATTTGTGAATTAAATTTCATGACTGATAAAGGATATTGTGCAGAGTCGAGTGGGCATCAATCTGTGACAAGCTAATCCAACTTTTAAAGTTCAGTTTTTTTACTTTCTGTCAGAAGTCCTTTTGTATGGTTTTCATCGGGGACGTCTGAGTTTGACTTTGGTCCAAACTTCCTCAGAGAATTTTGTAAAGAGAACGATTCTTTTGATAAATTGGAATGAAATAAGCGATTTCTTTATGTCTCATCTGTGTTAATTATTGACTTGGTATTTTTATTTCCGTCTCTACATTTATTTCTGCATCTGTTATATTTAGAAAATTACATAAACATTGATTTTTTCAGCAATCTTTCATTTATAAAAAAAAATCAGCCTAAGCCCTTGTAACCAATACTTGTGGATTAGGAAACAATTTTTGAGGCTACAAACAGAGGGTGGCATTCCCGTCTATCTTGCTTTAGCCAAGTAAGATCCGAAAATCCCTGAGTAAGATCATTTCATATATTTTCCTCAACATTTATTTGGCGACCATACTAGGAAGATCTTCCATATTTCTCTGGTTGATTTTTATGCTTGATTATCATCGAATATATCTATTTTTTTTTATATTGGTTCTTTGATTGTTTCATCTCTTAATGATTGTACCTGTTGCGAAGCAACCTAATATTGAGCCCGGTCTTCAAGATCAGACCAACATTGCTTTAAACTTGTTTAACACCATTTTAGACACTACTAATACCTGGGCTGAGCTTAATCGTTCATGGGAAGCAATTGAACAAGACATAAGTGCCCAAGAACGTTGGGAAACTAGGCATAAACAACTTAGGAATCAACCATAACTTTATTTTTCCTTCAGCTTTGATATTCTTTTCATGTCCTTAGACCCTTGTGTTTCTAGGAGAAGAAGAGGTTTATCACTCGAAATTAATCCTATTCCTGAAATAGGAAGAAGGAATGTTGTGTTATCAACCCAACAAAGTGCTCTAAGGAGAACCTTGTTTGATTCATCCAGTTTGTGTTTCTCTCCCTTACCTATTATCCACAAGATGACATCTAGTGGTGGCTCTGGTGGCACTGGAGGTGCTTCTTCATCTCAATCTTCAGCTTCGTTAGTGATTGGTAGCTTGTATGGTCACCAAGTCCTTTTCCAATCTACCACAAACCCCACCAAAGTCATTAAAAAGTATGGGATTTTTCAGTTTGAAGCAGATGCTACAACCACACCATGGCATGTTTCCTCTCCTCTTAACCTGACACCTGCTACTCCTCCACTTCCTAAATTCAAGGAGCATATCCCTGTTGGCAAATATTTAACAGACAGCGAATGGCATAAGTACAGGAAGAGCGAATGGCATAATTACAGAAAGAATGTACAGAGGATTGTTGGCAAATATTTAACAGACAGCGAATGCTTGTTATTGATGGCAAGTACAATGGTGAAGATGGCATGAGTACAGGCAATTTGTGATCGACAGGCAAACAAAAGATAAGTCCAGGAAGATCGAATGATTGAAGGCAACGCAACATTGACAAAATGATCGAAGGCCCGAGAAGCATTTCTGATCGTTGGATCACATCCAAAATTCCCGACAGCATGAGGGTCGTCAGATTTGAATAAAGACAAGAAGAGCGCACTAAAGAGGAGGATAGATCACAGGTGTTAGATCCAAGCGCAAGGTCCGACCACCGTTGGATTGAGGAAAACCTGCACGATCTTTAAAAGTGCAAGGAGTAGAGGTCTCACAAAAACTCGACGTAATATGAGCCGTCAAATCAAGATCACATATGAACCGTTGATCGGAGTTTTGAGGATCGCATGTTGCAAATGTCAAAGAAACAATGCAACAAGAATCCCGATTTCTTGATATGAAAAATCCCGGCGTAATCTAAGCCGTCAAATCAAGATCACATCTGAACCGTTGATTGGAGTTTTGAGGATCGCGTGTTGGAAATGTCAAAGAAACAATGCAACAGGAATCCCGATTTCTCGATATGCAAAATCCCGACGTAATCTGAGTCGTCAAATCAAGATCACATCTGAATCATCGACCCGACTCACGTCAGCAGACCATGTCAGCTAGGAACACGTGTCACGGCCAGGTAATGACAAGTGTCAGACTGATTCAACATTTCAGGCACATGTAAGTCACGAATCAGAGTGACACGTGGCAGTATTCAACACGTGTCAATCCACGTGTGACGTCAGCAGATGGACACCTTGTCGGAGTTTTGGGGATCGAGAGTTGGAGATGTCAAAGTTTTTTAACATCAAGAATCTTGATTTCGCGATATGTGAAATCATGATTTAATCGCAGCCGTTGAATAGAGATGTGATCTGGACCGTTGATCCGACTTCTTTACGGAGTGTCGAGGATCGGGAATTTGAAGTGACAAAAACACCGAACGTCCAGAGTGTCGAAATCGCGATGAGTGAAATCCCGACTTAATCTGAACCGTCAGATCTAAATATGATCTGGATCGTTGATCTGACTGCTTTACGGAATTTTGTGGATCGGGATTTGTAAGTGAAAAGAACATTGAACATAAGGAATGCCGAAATCCGATTTAAAGGGAAGATTAATAAAGTGCATCCAACGGTGCGGATAAAATTGAATGTGATCGGAGGGTTATTGTTCCCTCTCACAGTTAACTCCTCAGTTACGAATCTATTAAAAGAAACAGACTCATGATTGAGAATTAGTTAGCGTTTCAGTTGCTAGGACAGTTGTCCTTGTTTTGCATAAGGAAATGCGAAGTGGAACCATCGGGGAAGAGTGTATAAAAGAAAATGAGACAGAATGTGAAAGGTTGGCTGTTCCGGATGGAAAATGAATGAAACAGTAAGAAAGGGAAAATGAGAGGATGCGTAGCATGAGACTTAGAAAATGTGCAGAGTGAGATGAAACGCAGAGCAGAACGACAGAAAGAGTAAAAGCAGAGCAGAATGACAGAAAGAGTAAAAGCAGAGCAGAATGACAGAAAGAGCAGAAGCAGAGCAGAATGACAGAACAATGTGTAGAAGACCAGATTTACAGAACAAAGAAAGATTGGTAAGAACTTATTTATCTGTAAAGTTGATTGTTTATTTAGCCATTCATATTCTAGGGAGGTTGGGAGGTGCTTGGGAGGACTGTTGTCCTCAGAGGTTCAAGTGGGAGCTTGAACACAGGAAGTTGTAGCTTCCATCTGGTTGCAGCCAGAGAAACTAGGGTGGCAGGGTGGTGCAAGGGAGAACAAG
>ML808244.1:175616-199626 GCA_009831015.1 Picea engelmannii
TCCATCCAGTTGGTGCTGGAACATTAAGGAAGTTGGTGCTTCCATCCAGTTGGTGCTGGAATATTCAGGGAGTTGATGCTTCCTTCTAGTGGGTGCTAGAGAAACCAGAGAGTTGGTGCTCTCAAACAAGTTGCAGCTTGTAAAACAGAGGTAGCAGCCACACATTGAGTTGGTGCTCAATTAGAGATGATGTACAGAACCTAAAAGACTGCCTATCATTTCGAAGAAGAAGAGGTTTTCTCCCTTTATGGGTTTCCTCGTGAAAATCTGTCTCTGTGTATACCTTATGTGTGACTGATGCTTTTTACTTTTACTGTCCATATGTTGTATAATGTTGATGATCACTTGAAGAAAGATTATGAATATTTTAATAGAGTTAATATTGTTTAAGCTCAAAGACAATTGATTCACCCCCCCTCCTCTCAATTGTATTAGTAATTTCAACACTCCCTAGGTTTTTAGAGAATACCACTATCACTACGAATGAACACTTGGTGGCATTTTTTAATGCTTGTCATAACATAGGACCCAATGGCACCGATACTTGTATGCGCTTATTTGTCAATTCCCTTGAAGGGAAGGCTGCGGTCGATTTCTTCGATCTCCCTCCTAAGATTTTATCTACTTGGGAGGATTTAGTCTATTGGTTCAAATCCACCTATGGGCAATCCAAAATCCCAGATGAGCAGCTACGGGAACACAATAACATCGTTTATAAGGATGGTGAGACTATCAAGTCCTTCAACTTGTGTTTCACCAAGTTATACAATCAAATCCTTGAACTCATTCGACCTCATAACCAAATCGCTTTCATGCATTATTATAATGCATTACCTTCCCCCTACCGTCATAAGCTTGAGGAAAAGGCCATTGATAACCTCAGTTCCGCTCTTCATACTTGTTTGGAGTATGAAGAATAGTTTGAAAGAACAAGTCTTCCTAAGGGAGATTCAGTTAAACAGACAAACATGTCCACCCTCTTACATCTTGTACAAGACATGAATAATCATATGATAGCGTATGAGCGAAAGGGAAATGTCTTTCCTCTTACCCCTGGAGCTTCATCCTCTTCTGCATCCCCCTTTAAAAATCCAAATGAAAATAATTTTCAGCCTAAAGCTATCATGCCTCGTAGTTGGTGTAAATTTTGCGAGGAACACCATGAGGAAAGTACATGTGAGATAAAGAAGAGTGTCAGAGATAAAATCTTTGATAAGAGACCTGAAACTACCATCGCTTTCCTAGAATTTGCAGAGCCAGAAGATGTCATGATCATCAATACTAGGAATAAATCCTATGCTCCCAAAAGCAAATATGATCCTCCCCACAATTCTTCTAGCCCGAGCTCATCCTCACCAACTGCTACTGTTTAGGTTCCTAAGGCTCCTGACAGTCAAGGAACTACCTCCCCTCTCCCCTCTTCCAAATACAATATTCTTAATTAGTTGGCCAACATCAAAACATATGCAATTCTTCTGGACATGGTTGTTGTCATTGAACAACAAAAGCATCTAAAACAATTCATGGAAGGAAAAGCTTCTGTTGTAGCCAACCTCTCTGAAGAGGTAGATGAAGAGGATTCGTCTGTAAATAAAGTAGGTGTACATAACTTTAGATACCCTGTAAAAAATCCCCCATTTTATATTTCTATAAAGATTATGGATAAGATTGTCCATTGTTGCCTCATTGACGGCGGTTCGGGCCCAAGTGTAATGTCGAAGATTATTATGGAAGAGTTGGGCTTGTCTTGTACAAATGAAAATGCCAGAAGCATGCTCTCTTATAATAGTCTACAACAAATGACCATAGGTGAAATCAAGAATGTGACCTTGGTTTTATGCGTGCACCCTGAAATAAGGACAACCCTTAATATTCAGGTAATCGATATGCCAGTAAGTAACTACTCGATCATCTTAGGAAGAGATTGGAAATCTTTGACGGGTGGATACCTCTCACTCGACAGGACACACTTATCCATTCCTCAGAATGGTAAAAACATCATAGTCCTTAGAGAGGGAAGGATTTCACCTTAAACAGAAAGTGTTCCACAACCAAATGTGAATTATATCGAAGAGGACCTAGGGGTGTATTCCATCTTTGTCGAGGAGGATAACACTCTCTTGGAACAAATTGACTTAGACGGCAGTATGTGACATATGCAATTTGATGGTTCATGCTTCAATGAAGGAAACAAAGTTGGTATTATCTTGTACTCGCCTATGAGGAAAATTCATAACTTTTCTTATAGGTTGGAGTTTGTTTGCACAAACAATGTCACTAAATTTGAAGCTTTATTATTAGGCATTGAAAACGCCTATAATCTGGGTTGTGGTCACCTTACAATTTTTGGGGATTCTGAGCTTGTTGTGAACCTTGTACATAAAATATATGCTCCTAGCAACAAGTTGATGAAACGCTACACCCAAACTGTTTGGGCACTTATCTTGAAACTACTATCTTTCAACATTACTCATGTTAAGAGGGAATTGAACTCAATGGTTGATCAGTTTGTTGTTTTTGCAGTGTCTCCTAATCGAAAACTTCTGCCACAAAGACCTGATTATACTTTTCAATCTCTATATCGTCCACATATCCCTGGAAATATAGAATCATGGCAGGTCTTCCCTCGTGATGAGAGCATCTGTGCTTTCATTCAAAATGAACCTTATAAGCCTAAGGAAATTATATCAATGGAAGATAACAAGATTCATAAGGGCTTGAATCCTCTATAGAGTTCATTTTCATCAAGTGATATAGGAAACAAAGAGAAACATAAAGAAGAGGAGCCGAAAAGGAAGGTGGGTGAAACCATTTCCTTGAACATTGGAACACTCGAGTCCCCAAATAATGTTAAAATAGGTGCCCAATGTTCTGATGAAGAAAAATTGAAGTTTACCAAACTGTTTGGTGAATTTCAAGATGTTTTTGCTTGGTCTTATGAGGATCTTCGTGGTTTAGAGCCCGCTCTTATACAACATGCCATTCCTATCAAAGAGGCCATAAAACCAGTTAGGAAAAAACAAAAACCTATCAACCCTGCACTGGAAGCAACTATTCAAAAAGAGTTGGAAAAACTCTTGAAGGTTGGAATTATCTTTCTGGTTAAGTGTTCAGAATGGGTTTCTAATTTGGTTCCCGTTCGAAAAACAATTGGTCAAATCAGATTATGTGTAGATTTTCGCGCATTAAATCAGGCTAGCATAAAATATCACTTTTCTCTCCCTAATATGGAAATGATTTTGCAGCATGTTGTAGGGTCATAGATGATGTCCTTACTTGACGATTTCTCTGGTTACAATCAAATCAAGGTAAAAAGCGCAGATAAATATAAAACCACCTTTATTACTTGTTGGAGAAATTTTGCTTATGAACGTATGTCTTTTGTCTTATCCACTGCAGGTACCACTTTTCAAAGGGCTATGCAGATAAATTTTGACGATTTGATCGGCAAGATTATTCATATCTATCTTGATGACTTCATTGTGTCCTCTAAAAAATGATCAGATGTTTCAAAGTTTCAAAAATTATGGTTGGGTCCTTTCAAGATCGTTTTTGTCCTAGGTGCAAACTCTTACATTATAAAGGATTTACAAGAGCGATTGTTTTCCTACAGCACTAACGGTTCTCACTTAAAACACTACATGGAACCAACTTGAAGAGTTTAACACTGTTTGGATTGTTTTGTATATTAGTAGTTCAGTTCTGCTTTAATTTTAGTAATTTTCATTTCTGCTATTTCAATTATGCTTTTAAAATAATTTTCAATTCTGCTTTCATTTTAGTAGTTTTTTTTCTGTTGTTTACATTTGTGTCTTTCCATTTTTGTTGTTTTCAATTTTGTAGTTTCATTTCTATTATGATATTTCTTGCTTTTGTTCTTTTGATTTCAAATTTTTGTCAAGAATAAAATGTTGGATCAGTTTTGCCACAACGACACTCCTGCAAAGTATTGTTAGTCAATAACAATCAAGCTTACACGGCTGTTATGATGCTCCCCCTGAAAGCATCATTGAATTTGTTATCTACTTTCACTGATGTTTTATGAGATAGTTGGTTACATCTCATTTTTTCTTTCCATTTCTTCATTCATTTTGACATTCAAAAGAGCAAGTCTAGAAAACTTTTCTCCTTGAAGTCAAGAGCAAATTCTAGTTGAATGATTATACTTACAGGGATAAACCCCCTCATACTTAACGCTTTCCACAAGTTATTCCCAAATTCCTGGTTATTTTTCCATTAAATCCGCTCACTTCCCCTTGTTGCATAATACTTATGATTTATATTTTATTGATCTGATGTTACTTGGTCTGCGAAACCAGACATTCTAAGTTTTTAATTTGTTGGAACCAAATTTCCCTGTGGAGTTGTCAGATTGTTGACGATTAAAATCGCAACAAGGAATTTCACCCGCAAAGTATTGCTAAATCCTCATTATTTAAACTATGCTAATAATATAATACTAATAGGTGGGACCCCCTTGCAAACTGGAGGTGTTCACGCAGGGGCAAAGACAGGGTTCAATGCTACAACAACGCACCAACAAAACCCTAACTACCGGCCCTTTCGACAACACTTGCAAAGCAGATGAAGTCTCACCGAAGGTAGAGGCAGGCGTGGTTGCAGGACTCAGGTGTCTGCAACCTTAGCTAAGACACAAATCAATGATTGTAATACCTAACAAAGCACTTAGCATCGATAGTTCATCAATCTTTAACCATTATGTACTCCATAGATAAAACAAAGCATCACATCATTCACTCAGACCTGATGTATTTAAGCACTTATCATAGAGAGGCATATTAGATCTAGAAGATTCAAGCACTAAGCACATTCACATAGGTCGGATCTAACATTCATATACATCATTAGCACAAAGCATATACAAATCTATCTATCTATATCAAAGCACTTAGACACAAACATATCAATACATTGCACAGAGCAGAACAACACAACATGTATGTGGTTCACCCCCACCCTGGGGCTACGTCCACCAACTCTTCTTCTTTATTATCTTCGGTCAAGCTTCTTACAGGCACATAACATCAAAATCCTACTCCGCAGAAGACACGAGATCTGAGTGCTCTCCACCAGATCCTCCTTCTTTGGGCTAGGATACAACACCAAGCCTTCTTACAATTCCTTGCACATAGCTCTGCAAGTCTCACACAGTATGCACAAATCACTTACAATCCTTCAATCACATAGATCTAGCACTTAGCCTAATATCACACAGATATGTCTATCTTGTCTCTCTCTTACATAGCCTAGACATCTATTTATACATTACAAAATAGGCCTAAACATGGGTAAACCCATGGGTCGACATCCCATACCCGTTACATAATCCCAAATCCCAAAAAGGCGCCGAGATCCTACGATCTCTGCTTCATTTTGCGCTTCTCCTTCGACAGGTTGTCGAAGTCCCAAAATAGGTCAAACTTGACCAAGATCCCTCAAAACTTGGTCAAGGGCTAACAGGTCTCCAACACTCACCTGTGACTCGTCCCGAGTTACTCTGATCTGGGTAGCTTTGCTTTTAAAGCCTCGAGCTTGGCTTGAGCTGCTTCGACTTCTTGTTGTGCCATTTCTTCTTGTGCATCGAACTCTTGGATGACTATCTCGTTCACAGGTCCTTCCAGGCGTTGTTCAATTGTAATAACAACCTGCTCTAGTTCTTATCCTTGGCCTTATACCTCTGTGAACAATTGATAGGCCTTATCTTGTACAGGTTGGAGTCTCTGAGTTATTTCCTTAACTCTGCTCTGGATAGTGTGGATCTGCTGCTGGGCGGTGCGTTGCTCTTGGGAGCGCTTCATTCTTTCCACAGCTGACAGGGGCTTCAGTTGCGCGTGTATCATTTCAGCTTGATACCTCGCCTCTTCGAGCTGCAACTCCAGTGTCTTCAATTTTGGGTTCTCTATGAGTTGCTCGTAGGTCTGGGCACTGGGATCAGTAAGTTGCTTACATTTCATAGTAAGGGATTTTATTCTCTCAACTACGCTTCGAGCAGTTGCTTCCCTTTGGTCCCTTACATCCTATGGAGTCTCTAGCACTGTGAGGAGCTCTAAGTCTGCTATGCGTTGTTGTAACTGTTGGATAGCTTCTGCGAGCTGCTCTACTTGTTGTGTGACTTGATCCTCTGCCTTTATTTCTACGATTGTCATAGAGCGAAGTGCTATGCCGACCGTTTCTTTCACTTCGAATTGCTCGACGAGCAACTGTTCTTTTCCTTGTTGCATCTGTGCTTTTTCTTCATCGAACTTTGCTTGGAGAGCAATCCTTTCCTGTTCTACAGCTCGACGTTGATCGACAAGTACTCCTTGTACTTGCATCAAAGCCTAGGTGGCTTGTTCTATTTCTTCTTGTGCTCGTCGGAGGTGAGCTTCGACTGTATCAGCTAGTCGGTGGAGTTGGATTGGCTCATCTCCCAATTCTGGTTCTCCTGGCACAGTGGAGACTGTGTGACTAGACTGAAGGGCCTGTTGTACCCCTCGCAGTTCGACTTCAATCCTATCATACATTTCTTCCTGCTTGGCCGCTTGTTTGTCTACTATTTCCAGTGAAGTATCGTTCAAGGCTGCTATGATGAAGTCAAAATCATCAGAGGTGAAGGCAGTCTACATCTTGGTCATGGTAGCTTTCGACTTCTTCCAAGAAGAAGGTTTCGGGGAGGAAACCTTCCTCTTCTTCAAGGGGTCCTCCTCGTCTCTCGACGGTGTTACTTCGTTGGGCCTTTGTTCAGCTTCGACTTCGTCACCACCCCCTCAGTTAGGTGACATGGAAGCAGTCTTCCCTGAGGTGCTGCTTAAGTTTTGGACCTCCTCAGTGTTCTTTAGCCTGCTGGTTCCAAGTGTATTATGTTCTTTATGGGTGTCCTCAGGGCTGTCAATATTAGATATCTCTACGGGGGATAAGGAGGTCAGCAGACCATTCCTTAGTGATTTCCTCCAGGTCTTCTTCCATAAGCTTATAATATCTCTGGAGCTGTTATTTATGTTCATCTGCCTGCGCTGCAATGTAGGTGAAGTGTCGAACTACATTGAACTTCATCAGTGGTCAGAACCTCTGCAAGGTGTTTGGAGTCATGCGAGGCTCGGCTTTGATGTCTTGCTTTAGCTGGAGGTAGTATGTATGAAACACAGCGTTCGACTGCCACTATTTGTTCATATCTGTTGAATACTACAGGGTAGTGAACTTCGCAGCAAACGGTTCAAACGACTATGTTGGGGAAGGTTGCTCCTTCCAGCATTTCCCAGGTAACAAATACAATTAAGACTAGGACCCAACTGAAATGAAATTCGTACCCCTGATCCTGTTCTTTTCGGCAATCTAGCTCCAACTGGTTAACTAAGTACTTCGCCCAGTTCATCTGTAGGCCTTTCGCGCACTTCCCTACGAGGTCAACAACAAAGCCGGTGACATGCGTAGGTCGGTTCTAACTTACTAACTTTCCAACTATCAGTTGACATGCGAGGCACACTGCGCCACTCTGGATGGAAGCTACCTTGTAGCCTCTTGTTCCCTTCTCAACATCGCCATAGTTGTCCTTGATGTTCTGTGCTAGTGCGTGATCTGCGATTTTTCCTAGATAAAAGTCTTACGGGTCAGGGCCTTGCATGCTCAGGCCTGTGATCATGTGGATCACTATTGGGTCAACTGTAATGCGACGGTCTATCCATAAATAGCCACCATGGTAACACAACAGTAGCAGCTTGACACAGGCGTTGACTTCCTGGTGTCTTCCGAAGTGTGGGATCTTCATGACGTTCAGCAGGGTAGACTGCGCAAGGTTCATTGTCCACCACTGGGGAATAATCTTTGAGTTCTTTCCTTTAGTTCTGATCAGGTACTTGTATGGGGGGAGCATGCCACAGATATTGCGATCTCCGAGGTTGAAATCACTGAACTTTAGTGCTGCGATCTTATCCTGGTCTGTTTGAACTATGTGTATCCCCTTCGGGAGGTACGCACTAACTAGGGTATATTCAAAATCGCGTGGTACACTATCACGACTCACCGCGCCAGCCAGAGCCGAGATGTAATCGGGCAATATGGATGGAATCAACTTTGCGTTGGCTAGGTCGTCTCTATGGTTGGTTCTCTTCTCTGTTGTTGGTCGGGATGGTCCCAATCCACGAGCAGTCGATGAAGAGGCTTGCAGTCCTCTCGTCGATGACGCTTGTACACCTGCAGACATCGACATGACTCTTTCAGTCATGAGGTCAATCAGAACTTCTTCGACAACTTTCTCTCCAGCGCTGAACTCGTCCGACATACACGCTCGGGGTTGAAAATCTCGGGTTCGGCGAGTAACTTAGATATTGAAATACGATAGAGGGAAATAGCGCAATGAGCACTGTGTAAAATCAACGAGTCTGTGGGCTCAGATTCACAGTTAGCAAAAGTGTTCTCGAGGCATGGTGCGACGGGATAAATAAATAACTTGGCGACAGATCTCTTGCAACGGCCGACAACGGCCGAGAAGCCTCCATTAACTTTGTTCTTTCCGTTACGGCGCGGTCCAACGGTCTGGTGGCAAACCATAATTGTCTTTCTACCCATTCGGAGGGTCAACCGAACGGTTATATTGGTCCCAACGGCTATATTGCTTCACCATGGCGAAGTGCCATGTGACGATGTTCTGTTATCTCGGCGAAGTTCTAATTCTGCAAATTTTTCGTCTGCGAGGTTCCTTCTAGAACCGTCTGTAACTTGTCGATCTTAGCTCTCTTCTTACTTAGCTTTCTAGCCTTCTTTCCAGTGAGCTTTGTCTCGGTATACCTTTTCCCATTCCGATTCTTATCTTCTTGTGGCATAGTTACTTCGCGTTGTTGAGATTCTTTCCTAAGATTCGAGGGCGATACTTATTCTTTATCTAGAATAGGTACTTCGATCTTCTGTGGGTCATCTAGTGTTCTCTCAACTTTGATATCCGGGTCTCCGATGTTAAATAGCTTCGATATGTTCTTTTGTTCTTCAATCAAGTGTGTGATCCTTCTAGTCATGAAATCTCTTAACTCTTGCTTCTTCTACTCTAAAATTTCTTCTTCTTCTTTCCTTCTGACCTAATCTTTTTAAATCCAAGGTTTTCCTAGTAACATGGTAAATGGGGCGTTGTTCTCAATAAATCTAATAATCTCAAAATCTTCCACTGTCGAAGTTCCATTGGCATTCATAGATATCTTGGTGAGCTTTCCACATAGGTTTATCAGCATTCCTCTAAATAACCCTATTCCTCCCAATGAAGGAGTCATAACAGTCTTCCCTAAAAGTTCCCAAGTTCTTTCAGTGATGATATTCACCTGTGTTTCCTCATCTAGAACACAGTCAATGTCGAAGTCTCCTATTCATGCTTCAAGGCATTCTTTTTCTTCGAAGATCTCTGATAAGCTTACATATCGGTGGTCATTCAGGGTTTCTCTTATCTGTAGCAATACTTTCTCTGATTCTTTCTGGGGTTCTGCCATTTCTAGATCTGTCTTAGGGTTTTCTGGTCTCATGTTCATTCCTTCAAACTTAGCAATCATTCTAGGGCAATCCAATATTTCATGGTCCAGAGCTTTGCAACAAAGACAACTAAGTCTTCTCCTAGGGCATTCCTTAGCAAGATGTCCCGGTTTTCTACAACTGTAACAAAGGGTTAATCCTCTCTTTCTTTTAAATGATTCCCAACTCTTCCTGTACTGCGCATTAGGATCATAGTAGCTAACCTGCAAATAGTTTTTTCTAGGATCCTGCATCCACTTGTTAGTCCAAACATTCTTTCTATGCATAGGTATAATATATATGTCACCATTCTTATCAGATCTACACATATCAAACCTTCTTTCATCTATTAGTGCCCTAGTTTTCAAGCTAGGACAGAATCTATCAAACATACCTAGATCTATACTTTTGAGACAAATTTTTCCACTTATCTTACTTCTACAAAGCACAAAGCCTTCAGATCTAGAACTTTTCACTATTCTTACCTTTATCAGAGCACGGAGCTTGCAGATCTTACCTTTTTAATAAAAACTTTTCACTTTTACCTTTTTCAAAGCACAAAGCGTTCAGATCTTACCTCTTTTCTTCAGATCTTACCTCTTTTATTTAGCACAGAGCTTTATAAATCAAGTAGAATATTGCACACTAGAACGACAGATTCATACACAGACCTTTCACAGTTTCAGGATGGATCTTTGCACAAAGCTTTTTCTTCCTTAGTTCCCAGCAATTACAGTTTCCGGTCGGATCTTTGCACAAAGCTTTTTCTTCCTTAGTTCCTAGCAATTACAGTTTCCGGTCGGATCCTTGCACAAAGCTTCTTCTTCCTTAGTTCCCAGCAATCACAGTTTCAGATCCCGGCAACGAAACCATTTGTTGGCACAGGGGGACCCAGGGTTCAACGCTACAACAATGCACCAACAAAACCCTAACTACCAACCCTTTCGACAACACCTGTGAAGTAGATGAAGTCTCACTTGAGGAAGAGGCAGGGGTGGTTGCAGGACTCAGGTGTCTGCAACCTTAGCTGGGACACATATCTGTGATTGTAATATCTAACAAAGCACTTAGCATCGATAGTTCATCAATCATTAACCACTATCTACTCCACAAATAAAACAAAGCATCGCATCATTCACTCAGATCTAATGTATTTAAGCACTTATCATAGAGAGACATATTAGATCTAGCATATTCAAGCACTAAGCACATTCACATAGGTCAAATCTAACATTCATATACATCATTAGCACAAAGCATATACAAATCTATCTGTCTATATCAAAGCACTTAGACACAAACATATCAAGACATTGCACAGAGCAGAGCAACACAGCATGTACGTGGTTCACCCCCACCCTGGCGCTACATCCACCAACTCTTATTCTTTATTATCTTCGGTCAAGCTTCTTACAGGCACATAGCATCAAAATCCTACTCCGCAGAAGACGAGATCTGCGCGCTCTCCGTCAGATCCTCCTTCTTCGGGCTAGGGTATAGCACCAAGCCTTCTTACAATTCCTTGCACATAGCTCTACAAGTCTCACACAGTATGCACAAATCACTTACAATCCTTCAATCACATAGATCTAGCACTTAGCCTAATATCACATAGATATCCCTATCTTGTCTCTCTCTTACATAGCTTAGACATCTATTTATACATTACAAAATAGACCTAAACATGGGTAAACCCATGGGCCAACATCCCATACCCGTTACATAATCCCAAATCCCAAAAATGACCCAAAAAGGGGTCGAGATACCGCAATCTACACTTCATCTTGCGCTCCTCCTTTGACAGGCTATTGAAGTCCCAAAATAGGTCAAACTTGACCAAGATCCCTCAAAACTTGGTCAAGGGCCAACAGGAGGCTCAGAGATAGTCATATTACACATTTTATGTTGTTGTTTTGACAATGCAATGCTGGTTTCATTTTGACGTAGTGAGAGGTGAATGATGCATTTTATGGGATGTTCTTCAATTCAAAGCATTATTTTTATGTTATGATTGGCATATATTTACAGTTGCTATGTTTAATCATGTCACAAATCACCGTGATTTATTACCTACCACACATACATAAGAAGTATGTCAGAAATAACATAACCAAAACAATGAAAATAAACTTATGGAAAAAAAATCCTAAAAGGAAAGGATCTATGTTTGAGTTATGTTAAGGATTATATGCAAATGGAAAGGTAAATGATGTTAGTATTAGTCATAACTATTATGTGGTTGGTTAGTGGCTATGCGATTTTCATTTGATTATTTTGGGCGCATATATTATTGCAGTACCTATGATATGGCATAAGAGCTTTGCAAAGGTTAACGTGTGAATGATTTGGGTGGCGCATTGGGCAAGGAATATTGTCGCAGATTTCAATGGTTTGGAAATTGATTACATGGTTTAATGTATTGGTGAATGTTGGTTGTCTTGTACTTCGGAATTGAAGAGGATAGGAGATGGAAGCGACGTGTAGTGAATGCACGTCACTCCATACTCCCCCCATCAGGCCATCACCCTATTATTGTTCTTTGTTGCATTCGGTATGTTGGTGGTTAAGCTCCGCATTTCAGGCTTGTGAAGGAAATGCTCGACCAACTCACCCTTTTAAGCTCTTTGTTACATGCATGGTTCTTTTTCACCCCATCCATGAATTATGCTCTATGTATGAACAAACAATGGCTCAACAATGCTTGAGTTTGTGTTTTCCTGAGAATTGCAACTGTGTA
Source organism: Picea engelmannii (assembly GCA_009831015.1). Taxonomy (NCBI): domain Eukaryota; kingdom Viridiplantae; phylum Streptophyta; class Pinopsida; order Pinales; family Pinaceae; genus Picea; species Picea engelmannii. The sequence goes on from ML808244.1 coordinate 187,843, forward strand.
AATGTGTGATTCTTCTCTCTGGAATGATTGTGTAATGGTTTGGATTGCAAGCAAAAGAATTGGTTTTTGGTTGAGTTGTGTATTCATTGGTTGCTATGTTGGTTAAAATCGTGGTGGGTCTCTGTGGATTTTTAAATGAATATGGGTATTATCGATGTGTTAAATGGTGGAGGGTTTCACTCTGTGTATTATTGTCGGATGCTTCCTCATAGTCATGAGTGTAACTCTATCCGGTTGTGTTCAAACTGTCATTTGGTTGTGTATTTCTCGTACCAGAGTCGTGGTCGTGGCTCATTCTCAGTGTCTTGGCACCAAAGTATCTCGGGAATCGGTCTTAGGGTGTCCATAATGTTGATATATATCGTATGGTTATGGAGTGATATGAGTTATGCCTCGGTGTTATGCATCCTCACTGGCATTGTTGTCAAATGGTTTGGCTCTTAAGAAAATCGACAGAAGTTATATCTCTGTGTGTTCTTTGTAACTGTCATTGTTCAGTGGACATCCACCTCTCTTCTGCAAACGTAAAATGCACTATGCATCGTTTTTTTACCCTACCCATCATTGTTTCCTCTGTGACTCACTGTTGTTCCATTGCCCAGACCAGGAGTTATAAGGAAACCCTATGAATTTCTACTGTGCTTGTATCGAAAAGTTTTTGCCTGTGGTTGATATGTCCCCGAGGACCTCCAGTTCTCTGTGCTATTGTTGAATGAGCACGTTCTTGATTGTTTCCTTGTATTTGTTGTGACAGAGCCCGATTTTAAATCCCCAATGTTCTGCTCCCTTCAGGCATCTTCTCATTGTCAAGGATTGGTTTATCAAGTGAAGTGGTTATGAAAGTTTTCATCGAGTACCTATCTCGTCTTTCTATGATTAAATTGGTTGAAAGGTTGTGATTGGGAATGAGTAATAATATGCAGTCGAGGGTTGTTATCCTCTCATTATGTTTCCACTCACTGTGTTCTTACAACGTTGTCTTAATTGCAAAATGGAAACACCTGTGTTTCACTAGGCCCGATCAGGGTTATAGAAAATTATTGAATTGGTAACTGTGTGTATTTGGTTATGTTCAGTGTGTGTATATTATTGAATTACCGTGCATATTGGAAATAGTTACATCGACAGTGATGAGGTTCAAAGTTTTATGTGGACTGTGGTTTCGTTGCAAAGCCTTATTTGTTGATATAATGAAGAAAGTGTGTAATTGGGCATGTTTGGAATTTTGTTCGTATTTGGAAAGGGACCTGGACATATGTTTTAATTGGCCGATTGTGAATTGGTAGACAGAGTATGATATTTTTATAAGTAATGCATTATGGGATAGAGGTGGAGCAATGTTGTTGTGTGTTTTCTTTAAATTCTTAAAATGAAAGAAAAGGAATTAAAGACCAAGCATTTTCTTAATAGGACTGTTGAATGGAAAGTTGTTTCGATTATGAATATGATTGCACAGACTGTTCTAATTGAGAAGTTTTGAGAAATTTAAATGCTCTGACAACAAACAGTTTGATACCATTCTGTCCAAATATATGCCCACATAATGCACTAGAAATCAACGAGTCTTTGCCACCAAGGGCTTTGATTCCATGAAGAGAAACGAGTTACTATTAGGCTGCTAAATCTGGTATGTCTTTGACCAGATTTTAGCTCCAAGTTTGACTTTCCAAAACTGTGATTTGTCACCTTTTAGGACAGCAAACTATTTCGTTACTTTCTGCTGATAATTTTTGTGGTTAAGTGTCCTTTTGAGGTGCCCTTGCAAGTGTTTTTCATACCAATGATTAGCACATACAATATAACTAAAAACACATAACACTCCTCTGAATATTTACAACTCTAAATGTTGTTCTAACACTGAATCTAAGCATGCATGAAATTGACACACATGTTTTTGGTCAACATGACCCTGGAAAAACCCCCCATGGGGAAAACCAGTTTGGAGTAGATGTATATATAAGGCCTCAAAGAAAAATGTACAACACGTAAAACATTTACAAGTGAACCTGGTACAATAGCAAACCTTCTCGAAAGCCTTGGAGTCCCTTGAAGATGTCCCTGCTAGCCTCTTAAAGCAAGGCGCCCTTTGCCTTGGTGTGCCCCTCTTGCTTTGCTAGCCTTTGGTCCTCTTCCCTTGTGCCTTTTCCTTTGCCTTTGCCCACTTGATCCTTGGTGAAACCCTTGCCCTCTTTCCTTGGAATTATCACCCTCTACGCAAGTGCGCCCTCCTCCATGGCTTGGTGTGCACCTCTCCTTAATGTGCCCCTCCTCTAGCAAGACCCAAACAAATAGAAGTGCGCCCTTAGCTTCCCACTAAGGCCTCCCCTCAAGCAATGCGCCATTTCTCCTCCATGAATCCTCTCACATATAAGGTGCGCCTTCCTTGAAGATGTGCACCTCTCCTCCTCCAAGTGCACCCTCAAGCTAGGAATAGGCCTTAGCTCATGTGAGTGCCTCCTCCACCATGGAAGCACCTTCCTCCAAGCTATGCGCCTTCCCACACCTCAAATAGAAAACCCTCAACCTTGTGCGCCCTCCTCTCCTTAAGAAATGCACCCAAGTGCTCTCCTCCTCTCCTCTCAAGTGAAGAATAAATCTCATATTTCCCCTATTACCTCCTTTAGCCTCTCTTTGGCCAAACCATAAAAGATCAATGTCTTGGATCCAATTTACCCAAGTCTAATCAATGGGTGAGATCTAATGCAAAAATCTCACTTAGGAAACCCACTTTTCTTAGTTTGTTTTATGTCCTTTAACTCACCCACAAAGTGAATTAAATGTCACTTTAATGACTTAAGTGACATATTTCACTTTTGACTTGAATCTCCTAAGTCAAAGTGAAATTAGAATCATAAAGTAAAGTAATGAGGGTAATAGTCTCCCCCTTTGTGTTTAGAGACTCACAAACACAAGGGGACCACTTTCCAAGGTACCCAAATCTCAACAACAACTCTCATTCCAGATGTCGATGGCGCATGGGCTTCTTGACATAGATTGTTGAGGTGGATCAATTCATGAGGAGATCCCTTCTTCTTTGCAGTATCCAATGCCACAATCTCATCAATGTTCCAGCATGCTATGATGTGGTTGGTTGTTGCACCGTCGGCACACACTTTGCTATTCTATTGCATTGTTGCAAGAAGAGTCGGATCATTAGAACTGATATAATGTGACGCACCTTTGCCCTTCTTTTTGTTTCGCCCAGTGTGCTTTTGAATACCCGTCCAATGTCCAATGTATGCAGGCGATATATCTCCAACAAAATGTGATCGAAAAACATGTGCCTTACCATTGATTTTAAAAGCAATAGGAGCATTGATCCCTCAAACAAAGGCGCTAGCACTACCAGCTCGAGCTCTTCAAACCAATGAAAACCAAACTCGTTTTAGTACTTTCATTTCAGGACTTATTCATCACAATAATTGCAGAAGAACGTGCCTATTAGAATTGCATTCTTGCTCACGCCGCCTTTGTTTTGTTTTTCTATGCTTGTTTATCTCTTCCAACATTGATTGCAAACCTCTTTACACGTGCACACATTGATTCATCACGATACTACCATGGATCGTTGTTCAAGCAAGAAAGACCATTTCTGGAAAAATCAAATCAGTGGGTCGATCTATGGGTGATTTTGCAGGCGCCAATATGCTACAGCCTTTCAAAAAATATTGTATGGGCGATTTTCATATGCGAATTGATGCCTGCGTTCTCGGTTGGGTTGGCCGGATCATTGTCAATAGATCCAAATTTCTTTTACCACATACTTCTTCATAGAATTGCTGAAATCTCTCTGACACAAACATCCCAATCTCATTATGGATGACGACCACGACCACGACAATGCCTCTGCTGCGATTGATGGAAACGAACTATGAAAAGTGCGTCGTATTGGATTATTGAGGTAGATCGACCAAATCAAATCGTTGCCTGGTTGGGTTGTTGTCACACTGCAAGGAGGCGGCCAAGAGACTCCTCATCCATGGCATTAATTCGAACTGTAACTAAACATGACTTCCCTCTTAGCTGTAACTGTTACACATGTTCAAAATCCTCGGTTTTTTTTTTTAGCTTTGTTTGATAAATACTAGAACCAAAGGCTTCACTTAGCAAATCTACATGTTCCTTTGTTGGGCAGATCTTTAAGCCATTTTCATATATAATAAACAGGTACAATGTGTGGGCTCTTAACATGGATGCCCAATTTCATTATACAGAGTGGCATCGTCGATTTAAAACCAAAAATGACTCGAGCAATAACATGAATATGTCAAAGGAGACCAAGACACAAAAATTGATAGCAATAGGCGTAGGCTTGACTCAGATCTATCATGGAGATCTATCGCTCAGATCTGATAGCAAACAATTATAAGAGATTTAGAAATACCTTTGGTGGCAATGGCAATTCACAATTGGAAACAATTCTACATACCAAGCATACAATCCAGGCAATTCCTTGGTCATTGATTTATTCAAATTGCTAGAGTCTCGTGCTTCCAGATCGCGGAGAAGTGATCTATGATATTGACACCAGATTCAAGATCCACGGATATCAGATTCAATATCCACATATTCATATCGATCGTTGTATGTTTGGACTGTCAACATTAAACCAGTGAAGCCTCCTTATCCACTTCGACTATTAAAAAATTCCCTCGAGGATCTTTACCAAAGTCCCTATGAACAATTATCATAAACAACTATCATAGAGGATCGATCATGCTCATGCTCCTTAAGACTAAAGAGGCTATGATATTATCACCATTTCTTCACCATGGCTCTGATACCATGTTAAGAATTGAACACAAGCATAACTAAACACAAAATAGCGGAAAAGGCCTTAAGCCAGATTGATACACTTTGTATTGATCTCAAGATATGAATATATAGTACATGGATAAACCAGATCTAGATCTAGATCTCATTGATAACTCATCAATGGATCATGAAAACACCTCATGAATAGATGAAGTTTACAACTCATATCAATGTGTCTCAGACTTTGTGATTGTCTAGGGACTCACAATCTAACAGATGTTGGTCAAATGGTTAATGGGTATTTTGTCAACAATTGTTTCCTTACAGCCCTGGAGGGAAAAGAGTTGGTAGGCAATACCATGGATTGTACTCAAATTTTTAATGAAACTTCAAGCTCCAAATTACAAATGGCTAAAACACAATGTTATAGGTTGGTTCAAGACAACATTCTTGATTGATTAAACAATCAAGGGTAGTCATGGATTCAACATGGTCAAGTGTTTAAGTTACTAAGGATCCCCTTTGTCGTGCAAGCTTTGCCAAGAGCCCTTTGGGAGGTGGTGTTGCAAAGAATAGCCAAGAAAGCAAATAAATGTACTGCATAACTATTGTCTTTAGCAGCTAGATTCTAGATTTGTTTAAAGGTGCTAGTTGCTACTCATGTGTACGATTCTTGTTGGGTTCTATCTATTGTGGCCTATCAATAGCTAGAGAATCACCTTTGAGACTTCCTCTAGGTTGACATGCAGTGCTTCCAAATGAATGACCACACATTACCTCAGGTGTAAGGTCTCATTACCTCGGTTGACCTGGTACCATGACACGTTAAAGCCACCCAATAAGGCAACCAAGCGTTAAAGCCACCGAGTGTAGCCCTAATGCTGGATAGATGTCAGCGGATGCAGTTGTCACCGAACATTATGAAGTGCATCTTTTGTACCCTGTTCAAAGTCAGGTCATATCATCTGCAAAGAAGGATTGTTGGATGATCCTGCAAAGATCATGGTAATTGTCAATTTTCCTGCACCAGAAAATGTATCTACGTTGTGGTTTACAATGGGGCACAGATGGAATGACGAAGACATAAACTTTCCCTCCTTCCTTATTAATAGAAATCCCCAAGGAAAAAGTCTTTCAATGGGTCAACTAGGGGTTATGTTGCAACCCCAATGAGTGGGGTTGCCTCAAGATTATTGGCTTGTTCCAACAAGCTCGGGCCTTGTGTATAAAATGGGTAATTTAACTTGCAAAGGAGTTCGAGAACTGGAAAGTGGTCATGCACAACTGAATCTTACGGGGAGCCCCACTAGGGAAACAAAGTTAGAGGAATGTCAATTTCTAAAATATGTTGTTAACTTAGGCCAAGGTCCAAATATAGGATGCTTTCGTGGTCCAAAAGTAGCTAGAAGGCCTGGGAGATGGTCAAGCATCACCTTTCCTGAAAGAGCAACTTGCTTCACACAGGTATGTCTTTTAATGATTATTACATCTAGTGGTCTCCCTTAATCTAGTATGAGGGCAAATCTTTGGCAAAAACGACATGGCACTAAGCCAAGCATTTGTACAAAAAAGGAATTGTTAAGGAAGGGGTTGATGACCACGCACATACCTAGATGCCATGTGCTCAGTTGAAAGCTTAATTTCAATTAAGTATGCCAAACGCATTTATCATTGAGAAAATTCACAAGTTAGTTGTTGACAAACTATTTCTTATTCTCACACTAGGTTTGCCCACCCCCACTACTTGGTGGAAAGACTAGATGTGGAATTGCACTACAAGGTTCACAAAGTGCAACATGTTGATGGGTATTGGTGGCTCAGCCCTATAGGCCAATCCTCAATGGCAAGTTAAATAAGCTCTAGAGGGTAGTCCACTTGGATGTATTGTCTTCGTGCAATTTAAAATGCTTCTATTGAACCCAAAAAAGCCATGTTTGGTTGGGCCTTGCTTCTAGGCCACCTTCCTCTTAACCAACGCTTGAAGTATCTTGGGAGTTATGCAACCTAAATGCCCTTTTTGTCACAAATATGAAATAGTCAAGCATCTGTTTTGGTTTTGTCCTTGTACTAAGTCAGTCTAGGTTTGGGCTTCAAACTTGTGTCGTCAACTTCTCCCTACATCTTTAACCTGGAATTGTGCTCTCCTTGGTGAGAAGCTCCCATGGGCAATAGAGTTCTAAGCAGCATAGAAACGTGTTAGATAAAACTTTTGTTTCTAATCTAAAAGAAATGAACGAATGCATTTTTAACTTAATAAGTTCACCTAGTATGATGGTGCTTTGATCAATGCCAGCCTTCACTTGCAGATCCATTTCCAAGTTGGGAAGCTGGACCTCGAGCTAGTGCATCTTAGGTCATTGTTAGAGTATTGGGGGGGGGTGGCTCCTTGCACTATAGGCCAAGTTCCCCTGGAAGTTCACTAACCCCCTGGATTGGCACACTCACACCAATCTGGCAACAGGGCTCGCCACAAAACAGGCCCCTGGTTTGAAAGTGCAATGAAGGTAGGAGTCAAAGCTAAGAGCACCATAGTTGGTCGCCCCACTTCACCTAAGAATGATAAATTCTCTCAATTTGACTTGGCTATCTCAATGGAGAAGCATCTTGAGCAGAAAAATGAAGATGGATGGGACTGTGCCCTACTTGTTGACACACACTAGTTAATAGGTAGGACCCAAACCCAAATGATCATGACCCTCTAGATTTGGGATCTATCATCGCTGCTTAGGTTTAATGTCTATCTTTATTGTGGCCAGTTTGCCTCCAGATTTGGTTTTTGTGCTCTGCACCTTGGCTCTTGGCCATATGGTTGTTTTTCCATTGATTCTATATAGCCCGTGCGCTTGGACTTTATATATTTTGATAGCCCTGTGGGCACAGACTAGGTGCATGTTTTAGCTCGTGGTGACTATGTTTGCAGCCCACCTTTTTTTTTATATAAGATGCATGTACAAATTGATTTTTATAAAGTATAAAGGAAGCATTTTATTCCAAAAAAATTGTGGGCTAAATTTTAAGAACATACCACGAGCATGCAAGGGGGGCTCATCGAGCAGTTTGTAATGCTAAACGGTAGAGCTGCAGTGCATGGGTACAAAGTATAAATGAATACAAATATATGGGAACCATCATGAAGTCTCCACATAAGAATTCATGTGATCTATAAATTACCTTGGATATCCCAATAATCCATTCATCACAACAGAACTTAATAATGCTACTGTAATTACAATGAGGCTATACTCTGCTGCGTGGAGATTTACTTTTGTATAATTTTAACAATATTTAACTGGCCAAGTACAAACTTCCACAGGGCCACCTTCCTCCTATGCTCGACAGTATTATGTCTCTCCTTGTGGTTGTTTGGCTATGGAACAAAAAAATACTGCAATAGGAAAAGAACCCCCTCCTCTCCTTGTCTGTAATACCTTGATTTGGACGCTTGGAATAGTTTATAATCATATTGTCTAAGCAACACATGGTACATGATACATTGATATGGGATTTTGTGTGGGTCGTTAGCCCAGAAGGCTATGTATATAATCGCCTGAATGTAATGAATGGTAAATGTTTTGTATAGGTTCCTACTGCAGAGCCCAAAGCCAAGGCCCAACTAATGAATCATGGATGTTGTAGACAGGGAATTATTTTTCATGTTTTCGTTACAATATTCTTAGTTACTATATAGTAAAGTTAATAAAGTTACAAGGGTGTACTTCATAAGATAAGATAAAATAAGTTTATTAATATTGACCAAAAGTAGGTCAACAAGACTGCTCAGTACATAATTGGCAATACAAAGTAACTAACATGGAATATAACATTACGTCCAAAAAGGTTGCAAAAGGAGCACAAGGGAGATATGAACCCACAAGATGGAATATAACATTAAGTCCAAAAAGGTTGCAAAAGGAGCACAAGGGAGATATGAACCCACAAGATGGGAAGAATGGGAAATCATGGGAATAAAAACAATAATTATTGCTGCCACTTGTCACCATCAGAACCAACCACTATTTACCACGTGTCTCATGAAATTTCCTACACTCTAACCTTAATGTGTCCAAAACATAATACGTTGAAGTTTGTGTGGGAGACACGTAGGGACGAGGTGAAAGAATATTAAGTTGAAATTTAAATTATAGGTCTCTTTCTCGTTCCATGATTCATCTCCATCCTTCCATCCCGATTGAACACTGCTTCATGCTTGAACTCCCTTCCATCACTGCAACCACCTGCAATCTTCAAAAGGGACCCATGCACTGAGAGCTATGTAACCTTGTAGTTAGCCAAAGGGGTGTTTGGTTGCTCTCATGAGACAGAATTGACTGCAAATGAGCAAGCTAGACGTTTGCAACCCATTACATGTGCTGGGTTCCTGGACTGTTATTGAGTCAAGTCTATCACTTCATGATTCCCAGAGGTTAATCTCAGGTTCAGACTCTCCTTTCCTACACTGGTAGACTCACTGGGAGAGATTTCTCAAGGCATTGTGTAGCGGAGAAGGGAGATCACTCCTTTGTATTGTTATTGCTTGCTTGGAAATTTTATTTTAAATAAGAATTTATATGCATGAATGAATGTGGACATGGAGTGTAATGAAATGCCTGGTTAAGCGGTATAAATCATATGCCTATGTTAATGATTTTATTGTTGTCATGTGTTTGTGCAAATTCCGCTGATGCAGAATCACTCAGTTGTCATACGAATGATGGAAATGCCATGCATAGGGTTAAAAATTAAGCGTAATAAGTCAGAAGACATCTCTGATCACACAATTCATATATTGTATCCAAAATGCATTTGACATCTAGTTAGAATATGCGAGATGTTGCTATAAGCCCAATCAGAGCAACCGTAAGTGCTGAGTCAAAGCAGTTGGCAAAAAAATTCAGTGCGCTTGAGAATGGAAAAGTGCCCCATTGTCCAAGTAATAAGGCCGGGTACATTTCAATATGTTATCAGAGCCGTGTTCCAACACTATGACTTTGGATGATCTGTTCGACTTTTTTGTTGGTGTGAATATGGCTCATAAGCACACTGCTGTTGTTGAGAAATTGAGCACACTGCTATTAATTTTGGGTGCACAGATTAGCATCTTGCAGTCTGCAGTATTGCAAAGTATTTGCATGGTTAACCAGCATGGTTAAGGCCAAAGCAGTACTAAACACCTTAAGTTTTTCTACGGTTATTTAGCAAAAGCATACCAAACTGCCGTTATACTGGTTGACCGTTGAAGTATTGCAGGCAGTCAATCAGACAAAGGCTACTGAAGTTGCTCCTCAGATTATGTTGTTATACACCCCCAGACACACACACACATATATATATATAAAACTCAGACTAACACTCAGAATCGGTTGAGGATCAACTCAGACTCCAACTTGGACTCATAACCCAGATTCCAACTTGGACTCAGATTGACTTGGACCTATCTGATTTCAATGACCCAGTTTCCACAACAACAAAAATACATAAAATAATTAATTTTTAATGAAAAATATTATTTTAAAGATTCCAAACCATTAGAGACAAAATATGCAAAGTTTGCTCATCTATATATACCATGTAAGGGTGAAAATATCAAAATGGCACTGAGTGCAATACATATCAGCAACAAAATAAATAATCAATGACTCTAAATGGCCTCTAGAGTCCAAAAAACATGCTACATAGTACAAGTTACTGGCCTACTACATAGTACAAGTTACTGGCCTACTACATAGTACAAATCATTGATGGGCTGTGAATAAATAATCAATGACTCTAAATGGCCTCTAGAGTCCAAAAAACATGCTACATAGTACAAGTTACTGGCCTACTAACATAGTACAAATCATTGATGGGCTGTAACCTCCTCACTAAGATGCCAAATCCACTGCAAACAGCACCAAAGAATTGCCAAACCAGCGCCAAGCTCAAACCTCACACTGCTCTTCAAGATTTCAATGCTGCTCCAGAACTCCAAATTTCAACTGTCGCAAATACTCAATGAGAGAGATGTGAGGTAAATAGAGGAGTGGGGGTCTCTTTATAGCAATTTGCTAGAGTTTAGTGATTAGGTTTTTTTAACTTTCATTTAAAAAATTGAATTTTTTAAGTTTGAGTCCACGTGGGGGGATCCTATATCTACTTGGCCAAGTATGTACGGATTGGGCCAAGTAGGGCCAGTTTGGTACTGAACCAGCTGAGCATGCTCTGACTCAGCTGGTTCGGAACCAAACCAGCCCACAGAACTGCGCCAACAGCCAAGTTGAACCAGCCACCAATCAACTCGACCGAATTGACCAAATTTTAAAACATATATATGAAAAGAATGAAAAAAAGTGCCAATCAATACTGGTGACCATTGTTGCTGTTAAGCTTTAATAACTGAGAACCTAAGTCACATGACAAGGGGATACACTGATGAGGTAATATGAGAATATAAGATACACATATCCAATATGCGTATGTAGACTGCCCAAAACTACATCAAGTCATCAAATGTTGAATTATTTGCCTGCTCAAATGCCCCTTTATAACAAATTTGAAACCCTCAAAAAAAAATTTAGTGTGTTGTTATAGAACCCTGAAACCCTAATATTTTGTTTTAGTGCATTGTTTTAGCACCCCATGTGTCGGAACACACAGGTTCTGCATGTCAAGCATGTGTGGGATATATTTCTGGCACAAGATACATACCCCATGCATATCAGACATGTGGGATCCATGTATCCGTGTGTCTGACACACAGATACAAGATACATGGGAGACCTAGCTCGGAACATGTGTGATCGGTGGACTGATATCAATGGCCATGCGGGCAAGTGTGTCGAGGTTCCCAAGCAACACATAGGTGTAGCAGAAGGGGGGATTAAAGTGGATATATGCAAGTTATAGGCCTGAAATTTTAGATGGCTACAGCATTTTTTTTGGCCATTGAGGGTTACAGTTATTGGCTGATTCAGACCTCTTGGGACTTCATCTTGACAGAGGTCTTGTGGTCTTCCTTAATTTGCAACTAGACCTGCAAGGTTTTGTACTGCA
>ML808245.1:17896-39210 GCA_009831015.1 Picea engelmannii
ACTCCCCTGATGTCAACATCCAAGGTACCTGACCTAACTATGATCCATGCAGACATTATTACATTATTACCCTCACAGGGGTGCGGAGATCCTGTTTACAAAAATATAAGTGTTGGTGTTTAAAAACACCCAGTAGAACCCTGTTGTCTTCGACATAGATAATCTTGGTTATATGTGAGTTGACCTCCGTGCTAAACGAGCGGTCAACAGGCCCTAGGGTTTCTAGGGTTTTGCTGATTTCTGCAGAAAACTTCAGAATTCTGTTTCTGCAACTTCTTGAAGGAGCTATTCAGCGTACGAGGGCTATCATATCCTTCAAAGGCTTATTGTTGTTAGTCATAATCCCAACTACATCTAAAAGTGCTAGCCTAGCCTAGCCATTAGGTTTACTAGCCTAGTTGACAAGGGTTTGTGAAGAATCCAAAAATGAGCAAAATCATAATGGGAGGTAAGCTTGATGACTCAAGCAAACTCAGTTCCAGGAAGACAAGACCTCAAAGAAATGAAGACATCAACATCTCAACACTCTCAGGTATGGTCCCTACCGATGATAATACTTGGTTAATTGATAGTGGTGCCTCAAGGCACATGACCGGTCTTAGAGATCACCTAATGCATTTTGTTGAGAAAGAGACACATCTACATGTTGTCCTTGGAGATGATGCCAGATATAACGTAAGAGGAGTTGGAACTTCTACTTTCCAACTAGACTCAGATATGCAACTTCAATTAAAGGAAGTACTATATGTACCCGGAATGAAGAGGAACCTTGTCTCTATTTCTGCTTTGGAAGACAAGGGCTACAAAATTACCTTCTTAGAAGGAAGAGTCCTTGCATGGCACAAAGACTCTCATATAAGTTCTTCCAAGGAAATTGGCGTCCGAGAAAATAGCTTGTACATATTAACCATCAAACCAGTCCAGGCCCTACTACATGACACTATTAGCTTGAGTGAGCTATGGCATAGAAGACTTTCTCAGATTCATTATAGAGATCTCCTAGCTCTAGGGAAAATGGTAACAGGTCTACCAGAAATACAGATTCAACATAAAGGTGTTTGCAAAGGTTGTGCCCTTGGAAAAAATATGAAAGGATCCTTCTCAAGCAGTGACAATAGATCCAAGGAAATATTGGATTTGATACATTCATATGTGTGTGGGCCAATGACTGTTGCATCTCTGAATGGGTACTTATACTATGTACTCTTCATAGATGATCACTCCCGGAAGACTTGGATTTACTTTTTGAAGAACAAGGATGGAGTCCTTGCAAAATTTCAAGAATTCAAAGCTCAGGTTGAGAGCCAGACTGAAAGAAAAATCAAAGTATTAAGATCAGATAATGGATGAGAATATATCTCAAAAGAATTCAACAATTTTTGTATTGAAGCAGGGATCAAGAGGGAGTTCACAGTTCCTTACAACCCTCAACAAAATGGGGTTGCTGAAAGGAAAAACAAAACTATCATTGAGGCAACCAAAGTAATGATACATGATCATAGTCTACCTATGACTCTATGGGCAGAAGCATGCATGACAGCAGTGTATGTACAAAATAGAAGTCCTCATAAGATCTTGAAGAACATTACTCCAAAAGAAGCCTTCACCGAAGTGAAGCCTGAGATTGGACACTTCAAAATATTTGGATGTCCAATATATTTTCATGTACCCAAAGAGAAGAGATCCAAGCAAGAAACTTTAGGAAGAAAGGGCACATTTGTAGGGTATAGTGAATCCTCAAAAGCATATCGAATCTACATTCCTGGTCAGAGACAAATTGAAATAAGTAGAGATGTTACCTTCAAAGAAGAAGTAGCCTTCCAAAGATCCAAAGAAGCTCAGATGGAAATTGATAGTTGTTGAAATAATGTAACTGCGAAGAGTATACTTATTATTATTGCTATTTTATTCATAGGATTAATCCCCATTGTGGATTAATCATGTCGGTAATTGTATTAGGACCAAATCCCCTTTTGCGGATTGGTCATCGGACAATTGTAATAGGCAGAATAAGAAGTCAGCCCCAACAGTTATTATTGAGACCCAGAATTAAATTAAAGGTGGGTTTACCCACCCAGAGTGAGAGGTCGGCCCTGCCAAAGAAGACCTTTCACACGTGCCAGTCTTGTATATATAGAGAGGCTAGCGCCTCACTTTATCACACAACACACTTGCTCATTCTTGTGAGGCAAGCTGCAACTTACCAATGAGAGAGAAGGAGAAGAGTGGCGCATCTCTTGGAGAGGACTATCTGTATTGGTTTGAGTTATCTCTTGAACATTGTATTGGCAATTTATGATCAGGAAGTTTTTGCTGGGTTTTCTTCCCCGAGAGGGTTTCCCAGGATAAATGTTGTGTCTCTTGTGAATGTGTATTTCTCAGTGATCTTGTTCTTATGTTGCTCTTATCTATTGAAATGCAAAGAACTATAATACTGGCATAAACATTAACATGGTATCAGAGCCAACCTGAAGGAAGCATATTTCGCAAGAGAAAAATGTCACTGTTGCAGTACCTGCAAATTAGGGTTTTGCAAAAGTGAATCTTTCCAGCCCTTAAACGACCTAGAAAGCTGCACCCTCCCCCAAGGATCATTTTGGCACTTAGAGCGCACTTTTTCAGTGGCTAGATCTTCCGCAAAGTGAAACCCTAGTTTCACAAAAGTACCAGAAGTACCAGAAAACCAGTAGCAGAAGTACCAGAAGTACCAGAAGCACCAGTCCAAAAATCCCCAGATCAGATTTGAAGGGGTAAAAATTGGGTTTTCTTAGATCCAAGTACACCAGGCTACTCGCCTCAGCCAAGCGCACCTCCCGGTAAGGTCAAAATTTGATTTTAAGCATTTTCATTTTTTTGTCATTTTCGTAGCCTCAACTACACCAAGTACAGTGATAGGATAACCTCAGTTACACCAATTTGCCTTTCCTAAACCTTCTCCTTTGGAATAAGAACAAATTGTGCGATAACAGTTACAAATCATTTACTGTTGTCATATAATTTTTTAGTGATGCAAATTTGTAACAACCATTGCAATCTATCTTGTCTATCAACTAAAGAGGTTATTCCTGCATACTTTAGCTTGATAATTGTTGTATATATGTTGCAAAGTGTTCTTGTTCCGGGAAGGTACAAAAATCACCTTCAACCTCTTCTTTTTCCCAGAACTAGACCAACAAACTGGTGATCAAGATAAGGGGCAGTAGGCTTGGCTACTAAACTTGTTATTTGATCCCTTGAGGCCACTAGGGAAACCTCCCTTGTGGTTGACCTCTTCCATCACTAAAACAAGGGAATATCCTACTAAGGTGACAACAGTAGTTTCTTCCATTGTTACGCAAGATTTGGGGATCTTGTGGAGGGATTTGCACAAGTACAAATCTAATAAGAACCAGATGTTACCCCCCATTCCTAGGGGTAACTAGAGGAGATCACATCCCATGGCCCGCAATGGAGAAAATGATCCCAAACATGATAATGATCAACATGTTCATTGATGGAATCCCAAAACCCCCCCTTAGATTCACCTCTTATAGCTACAAAACAACCGAGCTCATCACATCCAGACAACTCATTGTATGGGAGATCGTAAGTCAGCATCACCAAGAGGTATGTTAGTCCTTCTTTCATGCAAAGTGGTTGTTGATGATTGCAGCTATGTGAGACATTCTCCATCTTACAAACCTGAGAGATGTTGATCATTGCAGTTATGTGAGACATTCTCCAACTTACAAACCTGAGAGAAAACCCCTGAGAAGGGTGTGTGGTTCCTATCTGAGATAGAGCTGGAATGTAGAGATGATCTCCTCCTTACAGAGAGTTGAGAAGAACTCCAGATGATTCTCATTTGTAATGTAGTGAGAAAGATGATTTGCAGAGTTGGAAGTGCCTGTGGCTGAGCACAAGGTGAACATGTGAAATCCCAAAGTGTTGGGTGCATCGTCATGAGAACAAAAATGAAGATGATGTATTAGCCTCTTCTGAGGAGAAGAGTTGATGAGAAACTCCAGATGATTCTCTTGTATAATGCAGTGGGAAAGAAGATTTGTTGAGTGGACGTGCTTGTGGACGAGCATAGGTGAATGTGATCCTAGTGGTTGAGCACTAGTGAAGAAGTGGTTCTTTTGTGTAATGCAGTGAGCCAGAGATATGGACATCCCTATGGATGTGCGCCTAGTGGATGAGCACTAGTGGGTGTATAAGATCCCTTTCTATATTGTTCAAGAGTCAGACCTGCCTGTAACCCTAATTGTAATGTAAAGGGTACAGGTCGGCCCCACCTTAATGTGACAGGTAATTATTGTAAAAGATAATTAATCTGGTTAATATTAATTATATTATAAGCTAGTGAGGTCGGCCCTGTTGTGCCAATAGACACTTTTGTTGATAGATTCAATTTAGTATAAGTAAAGGTAAATTCCCCATTGAGGAATCATATCTTTCACATGAGTTTGGAAATTTCAGCAAGTACATCTTCTTGGGAAAAGTGCGCACCTATCTTCGGCGATAGTCTTCTAGGGTTTGAGCACCCTCTTGTGTGCTAGGTATTATTGGTGGTGAAGGTATTTCTCTTGAAGAATATAGCAAAGCATTTGGCTGGGTTTTCTTCTCTTGTTGAGAAGGGTTTCCCAGGATACTTCTTGTGTTCTTGTGCATGGTGTTTCTTCTTGTGATCTTGGTTGTTGCAACATTATTGTTTATGGTTAAATGCTAAAAATGGAATGAACTACATGCTTAACCTAGCCCATTGAAAAATCAACATGGTATTAGAGCATAGGTCTTGAAGAACCCATTGCACAAACATTTTCCAGCCATCCTGTCTCACTTCTGCAGAAACCGTACGACCCTCCTAGGGTTCCCAAAAAATCTGTACAACCTACTCTTCTCATGGTTTCCAACACCTGAAACTTGGACGTTGAGGCCAAATAGGACATAGGTGTGTACGACCTCCTTCAGCACACCTCCAACAACTCTCAAATCGCAATTCCGAGCATTTTGACTTTTTGTCCCTAGGGTTTCGCCAATTTCTGCAGAAAATTTCAGAACTGTGTTTCTGCAACTCTTTGAAGAATCTCTTCAGCTTACCAGGGCTATCAAAATTTTCAACGCTTATTGTTGGCAGTCATAAGTCCAACAAAATCTAAAAGTGCTATCCTAGCCTAGCCGTTAGGTTTTCTAGTCTAGTTGACAAGGGTTTGTGAAGAATCCAAAATGAGAAAAATCATGATGGGAAGCAAGCTTGATGACTCAAGCAAACTCAATTCCAGAAAGACAGAACCTCAAAGAAATGAAGACACCAACATCTCAGCATTCTCAGGTATGGTCCCTACAAACGATAATACTTGGTTAATTGATAGTGGTGCTTCAAGGCACATGACCGGTCTAAGAAATCACCTAACACATTTTGTTGAGAAAGAGACACATCTACATGTTGTTCTTGGAGATGATGCCAGATATAATGTAAGAGGAGTTGGAACTTCTACCTTCCAACTAGACTTAGATATGCAGCTCAAATTAGAAGAAGTACTATATGTACCCGGAATAAAGAGAAATCTTGTCTCTATTTCTGCCTTGGAAGACAAAGGCTACAAGATTACTTTCTCAGAAGGAAGAGTCCTTGCATGGCACAAAGACACTCATATAAGCTCTTCCAAGGTAATTGGTGTCCGAGAAAACAACTTGTACAGATTAACCATCAAACCAGTTCAAGCCTTGTTGCATGACACTATCAACTTAAGTGAGCTATGGCATAGAACACTTGCTCACATTCATTATAGAGCTCTTCCAGCTCTAGGGAAAATGGTAACAGGTCTACTAGAAATACAAACCCAACATAAAGGTGTTTGCAAAGGTTATGTTCTTGGAAAAAATGTTAAAGGATCATTCTCAAGCAGTGACAATAGATCCAAGGAAATCTTGGACTTGGTACACTCAGATGTATGTGGCCCAATGACTGTTGCATCTCTGAATGGGTACCTCTACTATGTACTCTTCATAGATGATCACTCCCGGAAAACTTGGCTTTACTTTCTAAAGAACAAGGATGGAGTCCTTGCAAAATTTCAAGAATTCAAAGCTCAGGTTGAGAATCAAATCGAGAGAAAAAACAAAATATTAAGATCAGATAATGGAGGAGAATACACCTCAAAAGAATTCAACAGTTTTTGTATTGAATCAAGGATCAAGAGGGAGTTCACAGTTCCTTACAACCCTCAACAAAATGGGGTTGCTGAAAGGAAAAACAGAATTATCGCTGAGGCAACTAAAACAATGATACATGATCAGAGTCTACCTATGACTCTATGGGCAAAAGCATGTATGGAAACAGTATATGTTCAAAATCGGAGTCCTCATCAAATCCTGAAGAACATTAATCCAGAAAAAGCATTCACCAAAGTGAAACCTGAGATCGAACACTTCAGAATATTTGGATGTCCAGTAAATCTTCATGTACCCAAAGAAAAGAGATCCAAACTAGAACCTTCAGGAAGAAAGGGCACATTTGTAGGATACAGGGAATCCTCAAAATCATATCAAATCTACATTCCAAGTCAGAGACAAATTGAAGTAAGAAGAGATGTTACTTTTGAAGAAGAAGTAGCCTTCCAGAAATCTAGAGAAGCTCAGATGGAAATTGATAGTGAAACAATACCTTCTCCCCCTTCGGCAATTCAAAGGGAGACATATATTATTCCAGATGATCCAATAGATCCAGTTGATCTAGTTGCTCCAGCAGATTCAATTGCTCCAAGAAACATACCCAGAGACATTACAGTTGGACATAAAAGGCCTGCTTGGGCCCAACAAACTCTACAAGAAGCAGAAGGGCATAAAGCCCCACAAGGAACAACCAGAGAAAGAAAGAGACCAAAGATATTCTCAAGCTACCTTTCAGCCATGACCCACATTATTGACTCAGAGCCATCTTGTCATGGAGAAGCTTCAAGTGAACAAGTATGGAAAGATGCCATGACTGAAGAATACCAATCTATATTAAAAAATGATGTATGGGATGTTGTTCCAAGATCAGAGGCAAAGTCTGTAGTGACTTCCAAATGGATTTATAAATTCAAGCATGTTGTCGATGGAAGCATTGAAAAATACAAAGCAAGATTTGTGGCCAGAGGGTTTTCACAAGTAGAGGGAGTTGACTTTGATGAGACTTTCACACCAGTAGCCCGATACACCTCCATCCGATCTATCATTGCACTAGCTGCTTCAATGGGTTGGAAGCTACATCAGATGGATGTAAAGGCATCCTTTCTCAATGGTGAGATTGAGGAAGAATTTTATATTGAACAACCAGAAAGATTTGTTGTACACAATGAAACATCTCATGTATGCAGGTTGAAGAAAGCCCTATATGGCCTAAAGCAAGAACCACGTGCTTGGTATGAGAAAATGGATGGATTTTTGATGAGTTTGGGCTTCAACAAAAGTGCTTCTGATCCAAACATATACTATCATATTGATGGCAATGAGTGTTTTATTTTAGTCCTATATGTGGATGACCTTTTCCTCACTAGTTCAGAGAGACTCATTACTGAATGAAAACAAGCATTGACTACAAAATTTGAAATGAAGGATTTGGGCTTGATGCACTACTTCTTGTGACTAGAAGTATGATAGAGAATAGATGAGATTTTCCTGAGTCAAGGAAAATATATTATGGAGATACTGAAAAATTTTGGCATGACAGAATGCAAATCCATGCCCACTCCAATGGTAATGGATTTGAAGAAAATGAGTGATACTGATTCAGGAGATGTAGATCCACACTTATACCGACAATTGATTGGATCTCTGATGTATTTGGTTAACACCAGACCGGACATTTTCTATGTAGTAAATGTGCTTAGCCAGTTTATGAGCCAACTAAGTTATACACACTGGATAGTTGCAAAACATGTATTGAGATACTTACGAGGCATAATTGGTTATGGCTCGAGATATGCATCCAGTGTGGACTTGAGCTTGTAAGGATATGTCGATGCAGATTGGGCAGGAAGCGCAGTAGACAAAAAAAGCACCTCCGGTTGTTGCTTCAGTTTAGGGTCTGCCATGGTTTCCTGGTGCAGTAGGAAACAAATCTTCGTAGCATTGAGCACTGTAGAGGCAGAGTACATTGCATTGAGTGTGGAAGTTCGCGAAGCAGTGTGGCTTCAAAAACTTCTAACTTACTTGTTCGATCATGAGATGGATCCTACCACTATTCATTATGATAACCAGAGTTGTGTAAAGCTCTCTGAGAACTCGGTGTTTCATGACAAATCGAAACACATTGAAATAAAGTATCACTATATCAGAGACATGGTGCAGAGGAAGTCAATACAGGTGCAGTATCTTCCTATCCATGAATAGATCGCAGATATCTTCACCAAACCACTTGCCAAGACAAAGTTCGAGTATTTTTGTGAGAGACTTGGCCTGGTGGAAAATAACTCCCTAGATGAGAGGGAGTGTTGATGATTGCAGCTATGTGAGACATTCTCCAGCTTACAAACCTGAGAGATGTTGATCATTGCAGCTATGTCAGACATTCTCCATCTTACAAACCTGAGAGAAAACCCCTGAGAAGGGTGTGTGGTTCCTATCTAAGACAGAGCTGGAACGTAGAGATGACCTCCTCCTTACAGATATTTGAGAAGAACTTTAGATGATTCTCATTTGTAACGCAGTGAGAAAGGTGATCTACAGAGTTGGACGTGCCTGTGGCTGAGCACAAGGTGAACGTGTGAAATCCCAAAGTGTTGGGTGCATCGTCATTAGAATAGAAATGAAGATGATGTATTAGCCTCCTCTGAGTAGAAGAGTTGATGAGAAACTCCAGATGACTCTCCTGTGTAATGCAGTGGGAAAGAAGATCTGTTGAGTGGACGTGCTTGTGGACAAGCACAAGTGAATGTGATCCTAGTGGCTGAGCACTAGTGAAGAAGTGGTTCTTCTGTGTAAGGCAGCGAACCAGAGATATGGACATCCCTATGGATGTGCGCCTAGTGGATGAGCACTAGTGGGTGTATAAGATCCCTTGCTATATTGTTCAAGAGTCAGACTTTCCTGTAACCCTAATTGTAATGTAAAGGGTACAGGTCGGCCCCACCTTAATGTGACTGGTAATTAATGTAAAAGATAATTAATCTGGTTAATATTAATTATATTATAAGCTAGTGAGGTCGGCCCTGTTGTGCCAATAGACACTTCTGTTGACAGGTTTAGTTTAGTATAATTAAAGGTAAATTCCCCATCGAGGAATCATATCTTTCACATGAGTTTGGAAATTTCAGCAAGTACATCTTCTTGGGAAAAGTGTGCACCTCTCTTGGGCGCTAGTCTTCTAGGGTTTGAGCACCCTCTTGTGTGCTAGGTATTATTGGTGGTGAAGGTATTTCTCTTGAATAATATAGCAAAGGATTTGGCTAGGATTTCTTCCCTTGTTGAGAAGGGTTTCCCAGGATACTTCTTGTGTTCTTGTGCATGGTGTTTCTTCTTGTGATCTTGGTTGCTACAACATTATTGTTTATGGTTAAATGCTAAAAATGGAATGAAATACATGCTTAACCTAGCTCATTGAAAAACCAACAGTGGTGTGCTTAATTTACTTGGCATGTGGATGAGGATCATTGGCAGAAGTTGGATAATGGATCAATGGCTTGGTAAGTTGTGTTTGTTGCTTTGTTTCACCTTGGTGGCCAACTTTTTTGCCCTATTTCGGTGTTATCACCGCCCAGGGGAAAAGGGTACTACTGGGGGGGGGGGGGCTCACAAGGGTAAAGTTTCGTTCCCCACCATACATAACACTTTCCATCCTGGAGCCTCTCACAATGTACTAGACTTCGGTAATGGGTCATGGTCCATTCTCTCATGAGAATAAGGGGTTGAAGGCCCAAAGGTTGATGCCGCTTGTATATGTATGCTGTGTAAAATGTTATAAAGGCCACCTATAAAATCCATAAGCCAGCTTGATCTCTACCCCCTCTAATGGTAATCACCCCTTGTCCTAATGCATTGAATGCAAACTTATAACAGGACCATACCCCAATAAGAAAATGAAAGAATAAAAGATAGAAACCTGTAAAGGGGACTTCCAAAATAAAGAATGGGTATCAAAAGAAAATTAAGGGGTTTGGAATGCAAAAGGTGCCGAGGAAAGGGTATCTCAAGTAGCAAGTGATCCCTCAACAAAGGTGCTCATAGAAATGGATTTAATGACACCATAACCCATGAAGTAAGCCCATATTCATATTGTTGACCGCCTATTCAACTAGGGGGTCAACTCCATGTGCCATGAAGATATGCATCATCAAATGCAAGTATGTTGAAGACAGTTTGGTTCTCTTGGGCATTTTATGCCTCCAGCACAAAATTTTATAAACGAAATTTCCGCACCCCTGTGTGGGTAAATAATGTAATAAGTCTGCATGGATCATAGTTAGGTCAGGTACCTTGGGATGTTTTCATTGGGAGAGTTCTTTTCACCGAGGGTTTTTTATCCTCAGGTTGTCAACTGGGCTTTTCAGCTGGTTGATTTCCCATGAGTTTTTCCCGCACACTTGCAATAATTCCTCCAAAGTGGTGAACGACGTTCTAATGGTCTCATCCTTTGGTAGCTATTGTTTAGAAATGATGTAAATGACCATGTTAGACATTGTAGAAAGTTTCGCGGAATTTTGTCGAGTCTAAATAGGTTTTTTTTAATTAATTAAATTTAATTAATTTTCCTAAGGTTGGGATTTTAATTATTTAATTAATTGAATGTTTTTGAGCAATTATTGTAAAAACTGGGTCTTTGGGATTTTGATAGGGGTATTTGTGCTCAAATAAAATGGAAAGGTGTCCCCTACACCCATGGACCAAGTTTCAGCTCAGTCGGACAAGTTTTGCTATGCATTTCTCCACCCGGAGTCAAAGTCAGTTAAAACAACAATTTTAATTGCTAAGTGACATTGTCGAAATGTCAAATTTTTGAGTTATTGGGTAAATGTTAAGATGGAAAAAAGAAAGAAAAGACCTCCCTAGCCTACCCAACCCACCTTACCACCTTTTTACACCCCATAACTCACCCACTCTCACTTTGCCTCACGCCCCTAGGGGTAAAATGCGCCCCCCTCACACCCAAAACCTTAGAAAAGTGATTTTAATTGTTATGTGGGCCCCTCTCATGTGAGGTACGTCCTTCCTAGCCTAACACCTCACCCTTTAGTGGCCCCCATGCTCCACCTCACTTATCCACTCATCTTCCCTACCAAAACCCTAGAAGTGGTGCGCCCCCTCCCTTGGGATTCACTCTTTTGCTTGGGATGCAACACTTGGAGCTCATCCAAGTGCCTTCACTTAGCCTCTTAGGCTATAAAAGAAGCCTCTCCTCACTCTCTCACTGACCATTCTTTGAGCTAGTGTTACTATACTGGATTTTCATCTCACTCTCTTGCTCTTGCCATCTTGTCATTTCACTCATATGCTCTTGAGAGTCTTTGAGCAACTTGTTGCTGCAACACTCTCATTTGGACTAATAAAGCTTTGGAGGATTTTGGAAACACCAAGAGTATTCTTGATGCATTCTTACACATGAGGTGACTTTGTGATTCAAGTTTCTTGTATGGTATTGAGTAGATCTTTGGTAAATTAGTTTACTAGAGTAGATTAGCAAAGAGTACTCTTGCTAGTTTATACTTGTTGGATAGCTAAGGGTTTGAAGTATTTCATATTGTTAGTCTATTCAAGTTTGTTATCTATTTCCATGCTTCATATCTTGTCTTGAGTCTTGCAGGGTTATTTCAAAAGGATTGTTGGGAAAGCCTCAAGAACGAGTCTTTCCTCAAAGCCTTCTCACACTCCTAGCTTATTTAGTCTCTTATTTTCTGCAATCATTCCATCTATATTTCAGTTTAGTAACCATCTTAGATAGGTCACATATTTTAAATTTTCACTTGGAGATTTTATGTGAAAAATTTCTGCATAAAAAACAATTTTTTTTCTTAACTTTGTTGTGTTGTGCAGCATTTCCAGCAAGCTTTTGCTTGCTAGTTTTTACAGGTTCTTACCAGAAACAAGGGGATACGCTGCTCAAATTCATCCATACAACACCACAAAAGCTTCAACAATAGTTGGGTAAACTTCCCCTACTCTTTCTCTTCTTTTTCTAGCATTGTAGCAAGCCCCCAGGAACTTCCCTTGAGGCTTGCATTCTCTTGTATCCTTTTTGATTTCTTTTATTTCATTTCAGCAAGATTTAGTTTCCTACACCTTGGGTGAGTGATTGGCCAAGCCAACCCCCCAAAATCGTTGGGCTAGTTCTTAATTTTCTTTGGAAGCAATTTTTTATTTCTTGCTCCACTTGTCCACAAGACAAGGTTGTGTGGCTAACATAATAATCATCTAAGTCCTTTTTCTTTACAACCCTCTTTGGCACAACATTGGTAGTCTTGCCTCCACCTTGTGCCATTGTGAGTGGTTTTCTCTATTTTAAAGTTTTGCTTAATAAATAATTGCCTACACCTTGGGAGAGTAACCCCCAAAATCGTATGGCTAGGATGTTATAGATATGTGATGGTTTATATGTTTCAAATGGATTGATATGCTCTAGAATAATCATCTATATCATATCATCTTAGTTTAAGCCCTTAAGGCACATTTACATTTACATGCTTTAAGTTTTATTCTTGCAAATATTTCGCTGTTTAGCATGGTGTCTCAAATGGAATAGATTACATGGTTAAGCATATATCTTAAAGAAATCTTATTTCTTGGGCACACATAACTCTTATGCTTTCATTTGATTATGGATATGTAAATGGTGTAGGATCTAAATCTCATTTTCAACAAGTCTTTATTTCACTTAACACATTTCATATATGCAATAACACATATGGTTAAGTGGTTTTAAGTTTCTTCACTTGTTATAATTATTGGCAAGTTGTTCTTGTCTTCTCTCCATTTTTCTTTCAAGTTTACACATGGAATGATGAATGACATGATTAATTCAATGATAATGGAATAGATGTTTCAATTTCAGCTTTCTCATATGTTTTGAATGTGTTTATGCTCTATTTCCTTAATACGCAACACACTTCATAGCAGTCATTTTAAGTTTCGGTTTTGAGCATAAATCAATGGTTTTGGGCACCTAAAAGTCATCTAAAACG
This sequence comes from Picea engelmannii, assembly GCA_009831015.1. Lineage (NCBI taxonomy): Eukaryota > Viridiplantae > Streptophyta > Pinopsida > Pinales > Pinaceae > Picea > Picea engelmannii. Next base: position 31,036 of record ML808245.1, read on the forward strand.
CTCACAACACACCTTAAGACTTACCCATAAGTCATAACATCTTTTTAGACCAACTAGGACAACCTAATTCCACCATCTTCACCATCTAAAATGGGTTTGAGGAAAACAACGGAGGGTAGTGGCAGGGGACTGCCCCGTGGCGCTCCAGGTGGGTGTCCTCTCCGGGAAGTACTCTTATTGTCAGGGCTAACCGTGAAAGCTAGGGTGGGCCTCGTTGCCTTACTATCTTGAGCACCCGGCAGCTATTTGGCAATAGGAGGAGGAGTTTTAAGGTTCAAACACTTAGTTAGGGGGAGGGAAAATAAAATTCACTTAATCTTTAAACAACTCCTAACCACTTAGTCTCTTAGACAATCTTTGTTCTTGGGTATCTTTAGATGATTGTTTAGAAGTCTATCTTGCAAGTGCTTTCATTTTCATAAATCTTTGATGCAATCTTGTGGTTCAAATATCTAAGTGTTTTATTTTCTTGAGCATTAAGTTTTCCAAATATTTACATCTTTGTTTTATGCTCTTATGGTGTGATTCAAGAAGAAGTTGAGTATCCCATTTGGGAGGCATCATCTTCTTGAATCTTGAGTGCTTTAGTGGTTGCCATTGAAAAGTAGTCCAATAGAGCAAGTGCTATTGGGGCATGCTTGGCCTTATGTGATTGATCTTAAACTTTGATATTTCTTAAATCTCACATTTTGGCATCTATATCTTGTTTATTTGTACCTTGTGTATATCTTGTATCTGGGTAATATTTCTAATTCTTTGTGTAAGTAGTTATATCTTTAGTTGTGGGATAGCTTTAATAACTTTTACTTGTAATCTTTTGTAATTAAACTCCCTCAAACTTAGTTGACCCCTTGCCCAACCTTTAGGCACTAGTCTTAGTTGACTTAGGGAAGGCTTGATTGTCATATTTAATATTGCACTTTGCATTTGCTACCTTAGAATCATAGGCTAATATTCCCCCAAACCTTCTAACAAATTAAAATCAACTCCTAGAACTTTAAAGTTAAATCATATCTAGTAACTAGGGTCTACCCCCCTTGGCTTCCCTAGGAGTAAGCCTAGAAGGAAGAGGTTCCAGTCAAGGTGACAGTGTGGACTGTGAACCTAGGCATCGTGCCTCCAAGGACACACTAAGTGAGATGGACTTTGCTCACGTTTGCAAGTGTGTATTAGGACGGCAACACATACCACTATCATACTTACTATTGAAGGGTTTCTTTTTTTCACTGTTTCCCTCGGGATATATCCCTCTACCTGGGTCTTTTATTTCATTGTTTTGGTTGGCACACCTAATAGGGTTGGAAGAAGGCCCTCCCATATTCAAACTTGCCAACTCACATAAGGTCCTAGGCCAATGTGATGCTTGAAGGGGATACTAAGGTGAATTGTTTGCACGGCTTGTATCTGAAGAAACATCTTACTTTGCATGATTCAAGGACTAATATCTCTTATGAACTTTGGTTTACCTTGTCTTACAAACTGATTTTTTTTGGATGTCCCTAACATGGTTCTTTGAGGGACATTTTAGGATTTCACCCAAGAAGTTGTGCCCTTATTATAGGACTTTGGCACATGTGATGGAGAGCAGTGAGTCATCTAATGACTTGTCGCCTTTCAACATGAGTTGTCACATCTTAAGAACCATGGACGATGAATAATTGAGCTTGGTTTTGGCAATATTTGGTCATAATGTGTAATGTCCCCACTTTGGGACATCATCACATTGCAGAGGTTTATGATGACCAGAGTAACCAGATGGATGTTATAGCGAGTACAGGGATTATTGAGAGGAATTTTGGGGTCCGACTTGCATCGCTCATCCCATTTCATCATTATGATCCATTTCGCACAGGTTGGGCTTGGTTTCGTTGCATTCCGACGATTTCTATGATTTTGAGTATTTTGAGCTATATGTTAATTAAATTCACTGAAGAGATCATTTTGGGCACATTACTTAGAGGAACCTCTCAGTGTAATAGCTCATTGGAATCGGGAGTAGTAACACTACAAGATGGGATGGTGAGAAGTGACTTTCAGTGGCCAGGGAAGCCACAAGGAGAGATAAGGCACTTTTCAGAGGTAAAAAGATTAATTAATTAATTAAAGTGATTTAATTAATTAATTAAATATTAATAAAATGAAAGTCACTTTGGAGGAAGAAGGTGAGCAGGAAGTATAAAGGAAAGGCAAGGGCCTCTATTGACTTATTCATGTATGTCTATCATTTGGATATCTAGCTTCTAGCTAGAGGGCCCATCTCTTGGGGGTTTTGAGCGTTTTGACTTAACAAACCCTAGAGGATGATTCGGTGGTGAAAGATTCCACCTAGCTTGTCTCAAGCTTGGTCTCAGAGATGCAATACTCTCCCACACTATTCTAGTTCCAGATCTACTCAGTTACAGGAGGATTCTACATCAGTTACAGGTGCAGAAAGAGAGAGGGTGCACCAGTTGTGGGTTTCCAGCAAGAGGGGCGCACCATCCATTGAGGGAGGATTCGTTCTAGCTGAGGAGAAGAGCTTTTGGGAATTTCAGGTATTGGGTTTTCCTTGCAGGTACTATAGCACCATTATTGGATGTTTTCAGAGGTATTCTTATGGTGGATTGATTTGCATTGGAGAGGGACGATTTCCCTAAGAGATGGGTGCATCATTCTGTGGAGGGTGGCTAGATCTAAGGGTCTAGCAAGTATTCTGCCTATTTGAGCACTTGGGTTTTCATTGTCATGCCCCGATCTATCATTCTAGTGGATTGGTGGAGTTGTTGGAGGTCTCTAGGAGAGAGGCCGAATTATCTAGGGTTTCAGGCATCCAGGGGGGCGCACCATTCCTTGGAGGAGATTCAGATCCATAGGGTTTGAGAGGGATCTTGGAGATTTGAGCACCTGGGTTGTTCTTACAGTGACCCGATCTACTATTCCACTCATTTTGGATTCATTTGGAGGCTTCCTTTAGTTGGGTCGAATTATTGAGGAGATTTAGCATTCCAGCAGGGTGTGGCATCTTCCAGCTTGAGGTTTAGCATTTCTTATGGCTCGGATCTACTCTTGCATTGGTCTTCAGTGAGTATTCGGCCTTGGGAGGATTGTGGCATTTTCTATTGGAGCATTTTGTAGGAGCTCCTATCTTCTATTTTCTTTATTGGAGCCATCTGATGTGCATTCCGGATTGGCATCTCATTGTATCAGGTTCTTTCTATTTGTTATGAAATAAAGATCAGATCTGCAGTGTTTTGGATTGTCTATCATCTTATTGATCTTGCATATGGTTGAGGTATGTTCCATGATTGTATCTCCTTGTTCATTACTGCAAACACACATATAACACATCAGAAAACCCTAAGCGTAATTGTAAGAAAAGTGTTTGACAAAATACCACGACCAGAAAAGTTTTAAAAAGACACCCAAAACCGTGATGTTCCTGGCATGTTGGCTTGGGAACATTACATAATGGCACAAGGATGGGCTAAAAGCCCACATGCTGAGTAGAGTACCCCAGGTCTATTATGCATGTTATTGAGGACATTGCAGTAGCACACAACTGAAAACCATGCAGATATGAGATGCATCCTCCTCCACCTTGGATACAGTGCCCTAAACCCTTAACGTTGGCCTCCATTGGATGATGACATCACCTTCTATGGTTTTGATGGAGTTAGGGTTTTATGTCACTTGGGGTACCATTGATTATTTGGCATGACAATGGATGAGGACACACATCACTACACCATGAGATGATTCCATGTGGCCTTGGGACTGTTGATGTTTTGGTAGCTATAGGAGGATCTTCCCCTCCTATATGACCTTTCTTAGATCCAGAGAAGATTCCAGAAGCAAGAGATCCATTGGACGGATGTTGAAATACCCTAGAAGAGAAGTTGGCCCAGAAGAATAAATTTTAATGAAAAGACACCTTCCCAAAAGAGAAGTCGGCCCAACTAGAAGGAAAGGAAGGCTATAAAAAGAGGATGTCTTGGCTCATTTGTTCACTCACTCACATTGCCTCATCCACCCAGAAGCAAGGAGCAATTTTGGAGAAGGTGACGTAGTTCCTTCTTGTTCAATCTTTTGGTATCTCTCTCTTGTGCGCTACTCCTTGAGGAGGTGTGCTACCTTGGTATGGCGTTGCTGCTACAACTATGGTGGTATTTCTAGTTGAGCTAGATTTTGTCCTAAGGTTTATCTGATTGGACTTGCTTTATGAACGAAATCTATCTAAGAAAGGTTGTTGGGTTTTTCCCCCATTTGGGGTTTTCCCAGGATAAATATCGTTTTCTTTTTGTCTCTTGTTGATGTTGCTACTGCTCAATACATGATATATATATATATATATATATATATATATATATATATATATATATATATGTTAATGGTAATGAAGTAAAAGAACACAAGTAACACTAATGCTCTGTAACTAAGGAAAATCTAACAGGGAGGCCCTCCACTATCCTTGGGAGGATTGACGTCACTACATGTGTGGCATTCATGATGTTTTACCAATTTCTCAATAAAACCTTACATTAATACCATTATCACATTAAACCATGTCAATTTATTTGATTTGGTTAATGGATCACTTTATCATTTAATATTGACTTAGTTGAATATTCTAAATCTTGTTTCTAAATAAAATCTTATATAAATGCTATTGTCACGTAAATAAAAATATCATAAATATGAAATTTACATATAAATATTATTACAATGCAAATATAAGTATCTTAACAATAATCAAAATTGTTAAGATATTTGATCTCTCATAGTGTTGGATAAATCCGAGGTTATTATTAATAATGATATTAATATAGATTCATTTTAATTTTACTATGTAGTTATACGAGTGAGTTAACAAGTGGACGTGCACATATGTCACAAGTGGCCATTGATACGAGGTGGGAGAGGGCCACATATCCCTACCGGTTGACATATTGAGTTTGTCTACTCATTAACTTGGAATCATTTAATTATTAATAATGATATTAATATAAATTCATTTTAATTTCATGTTTACTAAGTAATTATTAATAAAGATAGTAATATAGATTCATTTTGATTTCATGTCTACTAAGTAATTATATAATCAGTGAGTTAACAAGTGGACAAAGAGCACATATGTCACAAGTGGTTATTGAAATGGGGTGGGGAGGGAAACAATTTCTTGACCATTTGGACTAATCCAATTGACATGTGGTATTCAATAATATTGTAATAAAAACTATTAATATAAAATATCATTCTAATTCCAATTCATGAGTTTATCTACTTATTAACTTAGTCTATTAAATAAGTTGTGTTTTTGAATAATATTGTAATAAAAAATATCTAATATAAATAATTTATTGGTAATTATTATTGATAATGATAATAATATACATGCATTTTAATATTATATATATATATATATATATATATATATATATATATATATAAAATAATCCCACATTATAAAACTACTTAGTAAACATGAAATTAAAATGAATCTATATTAATATCATTATTAATAATAACCTCAGATTTATTAAACGGATCAAATCTCTCAACAATTTTCATTATTGTTCATATACTTATATTTGCATTGTAACAATATTTATGCGTAAATTTCATAAATTTATAATAATTTTATTTATGTGACAATACCATTGATATAAGATTTTATTTAAAAATAACATTTAAAATATTCAACTAAGCCAATATTAAATAATAAAGTGCTCCATTAACCAAATCAAATAATTTGACATAGTTTAATGTGATGACGATATTAATGTAAGGTTTTATTGAGAGAAGTTGTGTTTGTTGCCTCGTTTCACCTTTGTGGCCATCTTCTATTCCCTAGTCCCATTTTGTCACCATCAAGGACCAGTCAAGGACATGTTTACAAGTGTGTGTGCAGCAACAAACAACAGGTTGAATCGAAGGGTCAAAGCAAGATAGCTGGAAATAGCTCTAGTTGCAGGGCAGATTGGACAAGAGATCCCAGTAGGAAAAATCCATCTTATTCAGTGTTCAAAGTCAGGGTAGCAGGGTGGTGCTAGGGAGGAGATTGGAGTCTCCTTTCAGGCTGGTTCATGAGAACATTCAACAGGTTGGTGCCTCCTTCCAGTTGATGCTAGAGAATCCAAGGGGGTTGGTACCTCCTTCAGTTGGTGCTGGTAAAGCCAAGGAGTAGTTGCTTCCTTTGTGTTGGTGCACATAAATTGAATGTAATCATTACTATTTTAAGAAAGCATTCTGTGGTTTTCTCATCATTGGGTTTCCACGTAAAATCTCTGTGTACTGTGCATGTGATGTGATATGTTGTGATTTAGCAGTTGAATAATGTTGCATATTGCTTCTATAATTTTAAACTGTAAAAGATTGCTAAAATAGCTAAATACTTATTCACCCCCCCTCTCAGTATTTCCAACAGAAAGAAATGAACATACCTCAAACCTTAGGATGATATTTGAGCGTTGTAGGAAATATGGCATCTCCCTTAACCCTATGAAATCAATCTTAGTTATCGACAAAGGAAATTTGTTAGGACATGTGGTTTCAAAAGAAGGTATTTCCATCGATCCAAAAAGAATTGAGTCCATCAAGAACATCCGACCACCTACTAACAACAAATCCTTGCAATTGCTCTTTGGCAAGATCAACTTTATAAGAAGGTTCATACCAAACCTTGTCGAGAAGGTTAAGAGATTGAATTCCTTGATAAGGAAGGGGGTCATCTTCAAATGGGATAATGATAGTCTGAAGTCCTTCAAATATATTAAGGAAGAAATCAGTACGACACAAGTCTTAGTCAGCCCTGATTACTCTTGTGACTTTATAATCTTTTCATTCGCTTCTCAAGACACTATAGTTCGAGTGTCGTTGAAAAGAACAAGGAAGACTACGAGAAACCCATCGCCTTCATGAGAAAATCCCTTAGGAATGATGAATTGATTTACTCGATCATTGAGAAGCAAACCTATTCCCTTGTCAAGTCCCTTAGGCACTTTAGGAACTGTTATCCCCGATTTCTAGGGATAACTAGGAGATCATGTCTCGAGGCCCACAGGTCCTAGACATGGAGTACCGAGAGCAGGATTGACCTGAGCATGGCCCTAGAGGGCCCATTCTTTTCTTCTTTCGTCAGATTCGTCTTGTCAGCAACAGCAGCATCCATCACCATCGACTTGGTCTTGTATCGGAGAAGGCTCTTGCTCCATGAGGTAATTGGTCCAAGTATCATGGTATGTGTCACTTTTGATCATTATAACCTTTAAATGTATGCATCTGATCCCTTTTATCTCTGACAACTGCTCGGATCTTACATTGGCCCACTTGACCATGCTTGGGGAGATTGACTGGGTGCCCTAGCAAGCCTGTACCCATAGGTTTTGGTTTGCCACTGGGGGATTTCTGAAGAGCCATCGTCCGCTCCCATCATACCACCACTTTTCCATCTTATCTCCCGCTCATCTGTCCCATTCCCCTTGTCCGGGCATTAGGATGATCTGTTTGTGGGGTTGCACCTTATCTTGTGGGAAGAAGGGGCTAAAGGCCTAAAAGGTAAAAGCAACTGGTAAAAGATAAAATCCTAGAAATAAAACCTCGAGATGCTTCGCCCAGGGATCCCCGAGAAGGCAATAAAATGCCTCTCAGCAAGAAACAAGAGGGACCCAAAAAAATAACAAACAAGACCTAATCAAGAGGATAGGGGGTCTCATCACGAGCCAACCTATTATGTTCATGGGTACCTAACAGCATGAGATTTCCACCATCTGGTTACCACGCCAGGGCAGTGGCCTTTGGTTGCATGGCCAAGGGAAAGGGGGTCTCATCATGAGCCAGCCTTATCATATCTGTGAAAGTACTTGTGGGTAACACTGTCAGCTCTGGTCACCACGCCAAGGAAGTGTCCTCTGGTTAGCCCTTGAATAAAAAGAAGAAAAAAAACAAAATAAAGAAAAGAATAAAGGCAACAAAGGGATTGGAAAAAATTGCATCCATGACAGGTATAGCTCGCCTTCTACAAAGGCACCCACAGGTAATATCATGCATCCCTGGTTCTCACTCTACCCGTATGTCTGGACATCCCTTAGCCACATCACCTCATTTACATGGCTTGGATGAAACCCCTTGGAAACTTTCCTTTCCTTATGGATACTTGCCCAATAGGGTGTCTTGTCCTTTTTCTCAACCTTGTATTGT